>UELX01003725.1:0-21660 GCA_900480035.1 Eupelmus urozonus
CATATTTATAATAAAAACTATAATAAAATATGAAATAATTTTCATTTAACAAAAATAAACAAACATTTTAAAATAAGGTCAAAAAAAGCCGGAACCGAGCGCAACATCTGCCATTTCCAGGTTTTAAGAGAACCCAAATGACGAAGGAAACCCATCATGACCGGAGGGGTTATTGGGATATCCTAACTCTACCTGCATTGTTGCAGGAGTGCGAGTTAGGACGGCTGCCTCACTATTCCGACCCTATATATTCACATCCTTAATACTCCTTATATAGTAACCATAGTAATTTCTAGCCACTTGCGGGTTTACTAATGGCGTGTAGCCATCTGGTGGTAGCGATTGATAAACTACAAGGGGCGTAGGTAAGTTTAAATAATTATATTAATCGTTGGCTGATTGACTCTGATTTTATATACAATTTGCATTGTGGCTTATCAGGACTTACAGAAATTATGATGTAGAATGCCAAATCAAAAAATTTTAAATTTATTTTTTAGTAAAATATTTTTATTATATAAGTGTTATTATATAGTAAAAGAATAAAATAAAAAGTTAAAACTGAAATAAATAAAATTTTTAATTTTCGAAAAATAAATAGGTAAGCTTCATTTTAATTATAGGAGGGTTTTTAAATAAATATAAATCTGTATGGAAAGTAATTGTCTTTATTTAAAAAAAATTGATTATTATTATATCTAAGAATTACAAATTTTAAGGACATGAGAAACATCTAAATAAATATTAGCTTTAATAAAGCAAATAGTATATTGTGAAAAATCGGAATATTTTATTAACTTACATTGTATTCATTCACTGTAAAAACGTAATTACATCAACATCATGTCCTATACGAAATCTATTTTACATTTTTAATTATAATAATAAGATCTATTTACAAACACCTTAACATTATTATTCTTACATTTTTAAGTATGCATATCCTCTCGATCGGCGCCAACTCCATCGCCGTCTTCTAAACTAGCAAAGTTCAAGAAGTGAGCGGGTCGATGAACCTCATGATAAAACTCTTTCGGATTAATTAATTGCAGTTCATATTTCATACTAGGATCGTGCCTTACGCCTAAAATAAAAATTTTAATTAATTTTTGTATAATGCTTAATTACTTATTAAATCAACTTTGTATTTTAATAGTTTGTAAACTAACCCATAAAATTGTAATTCCACGAGCCTTGAGTAGGTACCATAAAGAAGCCAAGGAATCGATCAGATAGCAACATTTGAACTTTCTCATAATGACTAGGAAGGTACCCTTTTGGATTGTTTCCTTTGTCCGTGTTTTGTTTACCCCATTCAAAACCACTAAAATTTGAAGAAAGAATTAGCAAATAAACAAATATAAATTGTTTAAATTAATACAAATTATATAAATTAAGTAAAAAAGAATTTCCACAAACCTTGGTGTAAGTTTATATGCAGTTAGAGAACATGATCCAGGAGTGAAACTGCATGTTATCACAATTGTTTTTTCTCCATCCCATGAAGAATTATCGGCCATTACTTTTGCATGAGTTGTTATATCCTACAAAATAATTTTATATAAATTCAAGCTAAATGAAAATAATTTTGCAAAACTTTATGATTTTTTAGAAATTTTATCTTACTTGAGGAGATAATTGTGGCAACTCATTTGGTTGTGTATGAATCCATCCAAGAGGTTCCATTTCTTTAAGATACTGATGATTTGGTAGCATGTGAGGTAAGTGTACTGTTTGATGTGTACCCCACTGAGGAGGCATAACAATACACCTAATTTCTTTCACTTGAGGATTATCAGGAGGACTCGCTCCATAAAGATATCCTGCAATCTGTTTTAAAAAAAATTAAATCATTAATAAAACTACAAACATAAAATAATTGAAAGGTTGAAAAAAGTAAATATTTCATTATTTACCTGTGCTCGTAAGTCCGAAATAGTAACGAATTTTTTAAGAACGTTCTTTGGTAAGATGTATGTGTATCCCGTTTCCTTGATATCATCTGACGAAACATATATATGATTTGTTCTTAAATGCAAATTCGTAGCAGAAATAGCTCGAATTCGCCATTCCGTTTTGGAACTGAATGATTGCGTTTCGTAATTCGATGTTGTAGCGGTAATGATCTCGTCTCCGTGCTTGTTGACTGTTCTCGTAGTCGTGGCAGTGAGTTGAGATTGTTCTTTTGTTTGCTTTTCGATTTCGGCGATTTGTTGTCTCTGCGCTGATGGTGCGCTGATTTCCATACCAAGAATGATATCTCGGATTTCGGATTGCGTAAGAGATGCAACATTGACATTGTTCTTTTTTCCGTAATCGGCCAATATAAGATCTTTCAATTGTACTTCAACCTTCACCCACTCGTCATCTGTTAGCGAAGGCCAGATATGGTGAGGCTCCGTGATAGTTGTCTTATCTGGTTTTAGTACGACCTTCGTTCTTTCAGTATTGACGTGCAATGCTCGAAGAATAAGAATTAAACGCGAGAATGCAGTGTAAGATGAAATTGTCTTTAACCAATCATCGTAAAGATTGAATAACACCATCTGAGGCTCAGTAGCCTTCAAGATTAAATCACCAAACTTTTCGACTTTCAAACAGGCTTGGAACGGCAGTTGCAACTCAGATCCCTTGATGACAATGTTGGGGAAGTCGAGCAGATGTACTTCAAGTGGATCCAACATACCTTTTCTCGTTACAATAATTTGCTTTGGCTGTTCTTCCACGGGTAAGGAACGAATTAAAGCTGCAACTTCTTCAGCAGTTTTCCATTTAGCTAACTGTCCAAGACGTTTTTGTCCCGCCCAGACCGAAGTGTGAATGATCTTGAGGAAGAGCTGACCGGTTCGCGGATTGAAGATGAAAATTGCTCCGTTGATAGGCTTAGTTGTTAAATTACCCTCAAAAGTTTTGTGAATTGTGACACGGTATACATTCGTGTCGTCAACGAACCAGATGATTTGGTTGCAGAACAACTCACCATAATTCTGTGAAGATAAGTACGGCTCAGTTGGCTCCGAAGAGTAGAGCTGCAAGGCTTTTCTAATACGTTCTCTTAATACATATAGAGCGGGATTCGCTTTCATAATTTTGGCCATGGCCTGCTGAATTAGAGGTTTACAACCTGGGAACCAATTACCATATGCGCTATGAAGATTGTAAGCCAGATCGATGGCTATTAACAATCCAGTCGGAGATGGGTAAATGGACATATTATCGGTAGTATAATCTAAGAACTTCGCTCGTGCGTATCTCTCAATGTCGTGGGAATCGTAGTCACCCCATCGAAGCTGAACATCTATCCAGTATTTTTGTGTTGTCGTATTATCCATAACATCTTTAGAGTCGGCGAGAAGTGAAGGTCGCGAAACATTCCACTTATAAGCCGAGAAAAGTAAGATGTCGGCACATGAGGAGTTCATTTTGTATGATTTTCGAGGATGGATAGTTTCTTTCTGTACAGTTTCAATTTCCAGAGCGTCGAGTTCTTGATCGAACACTTGACAGAGATCCATAACGATTGACTCGTGAACCTTTTGCCACAAGTGAGCTCGGAAAATTTGAATGAGAGAAATCTTTAGAGTTGGAATTTTACCGTGCATGAAAATTCCTGTTAAGTCTAGTTGTACCTGGAATAATATTTAAATATGTAAAGAGACCTATAACAATTATCATTTGTGTATTTTATTTAAAAAATATAACGTACCTGGAAACCAACATATACGTTGGCTCTGTTGATAGTTGGGGACCACCACAAAGTAAACCGACGATTAGGAATTTGATTCAAACCAGATCGCTGAGCATTTGTCAATTTTTTGTACTTCATAGACTCTTCGAATCCTGATGCTTTTTCCCTATAAAAAAATTACTTTTTATTTGAGTAAAAGTTAACTTATTTTACCAATTTTGTTTCTAAAAAAATGTTTTTAATTTACCAGAAAAGACCTTCCCAGGTCGGGAAGTATGTTCCTTTGAACAGTGTATGTTCCAAGATACCTTCTACTCCACCAAGTGCTTGAATCATGTCAGTTCTGTAGTTATTAAGATTCCATAATTTACCGTCATGCCGTTGATGAGTCCACCAGAATGGATTTTGTTTCAAAACCTGAACAAATAAAGTAAAAATTATTATAATAAGTAGTGTTTTTATAATTCCATAAAGAAATTTTATTGTATTAAATTATTCAGCTTAGCGTTTGATCCAACTACAGCACTTGATGTTTCATCTCGGACAAAACACCACAGATACTGTAGCAGTCAACTCACATGTACAGTTGATTTCAGGACCCCTACGCGATTCATCATTATAATTCAAAACAACTAATAAAAAAACAGTTTTCAAGTAGTAGATATACCTGATATTGTTTGAATTCAGTTCTGATTCGCCATCCTTTGTCATAAGCTAAAGTATGCCTATCCTTTTGGAACAATGTATTAATCCTAGGAATTCCTCGATCCCAGCTGTCTTCCAAGTCTTCTAAGGTCAATCTGCGATTTTGAGCATTTGCCTCCTGTCTCTTTAGAGCGTACTCAGCCCAAACTCTCTGCGAATCGATGAATTCTGACTCCCAAGGTTGGATGTATCTATACAAATTGGGAATCAACTGATCTTCGTCGTGACTCATACCTGAGCGGAAATGAGTGATGCCCACATCGGTTTGCTTGGACCACCTCAGATCTGATTGTGGAATAAGCACGTGACCCATTGACAACATTCCTAAGCCTCCCAACTCTTTTGGCGTGTAGAACACCACCGGAGGGAATCTTGAAGGCATTTTCGAGTTAAGACCAATCTTGATACGCGTTTGAATCTTGTTTTCGCATTTGACAAGTAAATCTAGAAGCTCTTGCGTATTGACTACCGCTTCACGGAAATATGTCATTAAACCAATCAAAGCTGTATTCCATTTGTTAACAATCTTTGTAAATGTAGTTGAGCCGGAGGCCATCAGAATTTGTCTAACGCGATTGTGGAATCTTTGCAGACTCTCGTCGTCGACTCTTAGGAAGCATTGAGCTGTTCTTTCTTTTGTTATTTCATTCTGTAAGTTCCAGACTCCATCTTTATGCGTGAATTCCTCGTGAGTCATTCGACATTTAGGCAAAATGCGACATTCAAAACCACTCATGTTAAACAGCAAATTAGGATTGTCTTTGCTGTAAACACTGACAAAACTGTTTTCCCATTGGACGGTGGTAGTAGATCGGGGCAAGCGATTTTTGATGTCCCAGAAAACGGCACGACCGAGATTTACGTCGTGTTTCATGAGACGCATACGTGCATCCCGAGGCCAGCATTTTTTATTGTTGTAACCTACAATGTTTTCATTGTTTGGATCAGGATGTTCAGTCAGGTAGCGTTGAATAAGATCACGCGCCTCGTCTGCGGTAAATCGAAGGAACAAGTGGATTCTATCGACATAGCGACAGTATAGACGAATTGGATGCGCAGTTTCTGAAGCAACGTCCTGATAAAAAATAAAAAGAGAATTTATTAATGTTAAGTTTAATTTTAAAAGATTTTATTTTTGATTTTATAATATTCATTTGTTTAAATTCACAAAAATTTTGTTGTCGTTTAGGAAACTGCATTAGATAATGTGAACACTAATGCAGGGCAAATAGGACATTTAATCTCCGAGTTATAAAAGGCTAATATTTTAAATTAGTATTAAAAATATTAATGTCCTAAAACTCGGATTGAAAATTGTTAATTATTAAGTAAAGTTTATGAATTAAAAATTTTAAATTGTAATATTTCAAATTATTAGTCATAAACGTTCTCATTTATATATATCATTAATAAATATTTAATAACATTTTATTAATAAAGAAAAAAAATTACTGATATTACAAAGAAAAGTTTTATTAATTTCGATTTCAAGTTATTATTCCATTTTTATATTAATAAGATTTTTGTAATATTTCTTATTTTTTATAAAATAAATATTGAATTTAAAAAAATTAAATTCTTACTTGGAAGGTAAGGAAGTCGTTGGGCATCTGTGGTGGACCAGCCATCTCACTAGCTCTTTGCAGACCCAAAACGAGCAGATCCAATACAAGTCCATAGTACTGAGCAATAAAAGAGGCAAACTGAAGACCTCTAATGATACCATAACTGTTAGTATGGTTCATATCCTTATAGTTGATAACGACGTTATTCTTAGCCGTCATGTAATCAGCAATGTTATGATCAACGATCAAACGTAACAGACGATTAAGCAATGTCAAATCGATCTTTTCGTAAAGCTTCTCAAATTTAGACTCAAGAAGCACGTTGCATTCGCCCTCACTAACATCCCAAACGTCTTGGAGATTGTTGATACCCTGGCACCATTTGTAGACGAGCAACGGCGGTGGCTCTGTATCAGCTGGCTTAACCCATGGTGGGAAAAGTCTACGCTTGTCTGCCTCATACCATAGGTACTGATCCAAGTAGGCGTCAGTGATTTTCTCGAGAGGCTCTACATCGTAAACTGGTATAAGGTGACTGTAGAGATCCATAAATTCGATTCCGACCTAGAAAAAGAAATTTTATTTCTAAGTTAAATGTCTTGTATAACTATGTTTATTAAACATTCATTTTATTACTTCAAGTGTTTTCAATTTGGAAACTGCATTAGTTACAATATTCGCTAACACAGGGCAAAAATGAAATTTTATTTCCGAGATTTAACAATTAATATTTCAATGTGTAAAATATCAAAATAAGAAAACTCGGTGAAAACTAAAATAAAGGTTTAAGAAATTACCTCTTTAAATGCTCTCTGTGTAAGAAGATGACGTTTGATTCTTGATAAAGCTTCATGAGGGTTGTCGTAAGCTTGTTCAATTAGTCCGAGTTCTTCACGCTGACTTTGATTCAATCTGGACTTGACGCTGTAAGCTTCCTTTAATCTTTCCAAAGCTAAGATCAATAGCTTCGTGTCGTGTTTGTAAGACAGTGGCGGGAATGGAATTGGAGCGAATCTTCGGGACTCCAACCAATGCACAGTAGTGGTATAAATAGCGATGGCTTCCTCGGGAGATAGGTAAGGTCCATCCTGCAACAAACAAAGAAAAACGAAAGAAAAGTTATAAGCGAGAACATTTTGGAATTTTTGTAATTATTTTCAATACTTTTCAGTACCTTGAGGTAGTTATGCTGACGCTCCTGTTCAGCTTTCAGATAAAGTCGAGTTAAACGGCCCAAGTTCTTTTTGCAGACAGTTTTGTCAACAGTTGCACCACGTCGAATACGCTCACGGTTGTAATGAGCCGTGTTCGTCCACCAATCAGCCTTCATCTTTACATATCGAAGAATCATGTTTTCAATCGGGATTGGCAATCCAGGAACCTATAAAAAAAAAATCAGTTAATGTATAAAAGCTGTTTATAAAAATAATGTTTCTTCTTTATGTTTATTTTTAAATTATAAACGTCATAAATCACCAAAAAATATTTTGAATATCATTTTCAATAGATTCTAATTTTTTAATGTTGTCATTTTGGAAACTGCGTTGATTCAAAAACATTAACACAGGGCAAATATGACATTTTATCTCCAAGTATTAATAAGCTGATATTAAATTTAAAAAATATCAATATATTAAAACTTGGTGAAAAATAAAATGATATTTTCCTCTGATGAAAGTAAATTCAGTCTTTATTTATCATACCTTCCATGGAATATTAGCCTTCCAGCATCTCCAAGCTTCACTTAAGTGTTGAAGAATCGTTCTTGCTTTATTCTGCTTGATACCTTCAGGCATCATATCTACTATGTCGTGCATGACAGACGCTCTCAACTCCAGATCGAAGTGAGACTCAACTCTTTGTTTAGTTACTGTCTTTGCTACACCTTTGGAATGACGACCTTCGAATTGCCTAGACAGCAAATTACCTAACCATCGTTCCAGTAATGGTGTAATACCTCTCATAAAGAAAAGCCAGACTCGCCAGCCCGGAGCCCAGAAACCGCAACCAGGACCTTTACCAACTGGGCCCTTAAAAAAAATCGAACTGGCATTAAACGTAGAAAATGGGCATAATTATTTAGTCTTTATATACAATCAATATTAAACCATAGCTGTTAATATTAATAAATCTAAAAAGGATTAATAATTAAATCATTAAATAAAAATTAAATTAAATTAATGAAACTTACGGTATTGAAGCGGTAATAGATCAAATGTTTCAAGTCTTTGCACATTCTTATTTGTCTCATCAATTTGTACTTGTATCTGTACATTCCAGTAAGTTGTCCAACATGAGCAAAAATGTACTGCAAACCATCAGCAAGTTGGAATGCGTCGACATTGTTCAAGCGATATTGAACATGAGAATCAATGATTAATTTAGTCAATCTAAGAATTTCTCGGCACAAATGGAAAGCTGAAAAATTTAACGATATCTGATAAACGTACTTTAGTCAAAGATTCTATGTACTAGTTAATTATATAGCTACACAAAAATATGTTGTCATTTTGGAAACTGCATAACGTACAAAACACAATAATGCAGGGCAAAGGTGACGGTTTATTTTCGAGTCACGATAGATTAATATTTTATTGCATAAAAATACTAATATCCTGGCAACTCGAAATAACAGAAACAGTATTAAATAAAAAGAAACTAACCATTTCCGAAACGGGATTTCTTTCTCTCTTTGGTTGTCAAAGTTTTACTTGGTTTCAAATTAAAGTTATAATCCAAGTGAAGATAATTTAAATTCTTTCTATGAATCAACAGATTTAACATGTTGTACCCTTGACGACACACTTGCAAACCAGCTTCAACCCAATCAAGAGTCGTTGTTTGGAAAAATTTAGTTGACTTGAAAGAGCGGAACAAGTAGCGTTTCTTTTGTGGTTTTGGATGCCTATGTTTTAAAGCATTTAAAACAAAATACTTGAGTAGTTTTTGGTAACTAACTCTCACTTTAACAGGCTGTCCCGGTGGGCAATGCTCTCTGTACCACGATTTTACAAGTGGTATGTCAATCGCTCTTCTCGTTCTACCTGACCGAGTATTGAATGGTCTTGGTGCCCAAAGCAAAGCTATTCCATTAGCGGTATTATCAGTATAAAGTGGAGTTTCTTGGAGAAACGGTTGAACTTCTTCAGGAAGAACAAAGTCTTCATCGTCTTCTATGACTGGTTCCATTGTCTGCAATTGTAATTAAAATTTTCTATGTTTTTTTCTATGATTTTTATCAGCGTAAAGGCGTAAAATATTTTGATAAAGTGTAGTCAATTTGGAAACTGCATCAAATGTTACATTGACGCAGGGCAAAGATGACATTTAGTTTTTGAGTAACATCAATCAACTACTTTATTATAAAAATGTTAATTTTAATTTGTTACTCAATTAGTTAGGTAAATTTAAAAACAGAATTTTTATATACAAACCTTTAAAGTATTCCGGTGGGAAATAGGATTAATTAAAGGATCAAAATAAAATGCAGGCAAATCAGGATCCTCTGTTTTTATATAAACTACATTTGGTGCGTGATACCTAAAAAAATTCAGGATAAAATTATTTTTGATCATTACCTATTAGATAATTATTAAAAAATAATCTTTAAATTATAGGTAGGGTCAGCGAGTTCCTTTTTTAACTTAATAAAGGAATTTGATATCGACTACCGATTTGTTTTACCACACTGCTAGTAAGATTCAATAAATTTAAAATCTAAATCTTAAAACAAAGTGTGGATTATTATAAATTTTACAAAACATTATCTTACCAAGATAGGTGTACAAAATGAGGCATGTTATTGTACAGATACGGAAAAGCAATTCTGTATTCAGTTCTAATTGGCTGTCTAATAATGATTTTATTTATATCATTAAACTCATTCCAATCTTCATCAGCAGCATTGGAGTCTTTAACTAAAGGTTCAAATTTCGGTCCACCAGGTATGGCCATATTCAGTGCCTTAGCAGTGAAAAACGATTTAGGATCAAATAGGTAAAAATAGTTTTGATCAACCAAATCTGTCAATAATGGATTTGCAAGACGATACAGTGTTGCCATCATTGGCAAACTTAAATTCCATTTTCTATAAGTTGATCCATTAACATACCTGAAAATTTATTAATCTTTAATAAAATTATAGTTTTAGTATTTAAATAATACATTTAAAAATAGTTATTTGCAGATAAATTATTCAGATTAGCGTTTGATCCAACTACAGCACTTGATGTTTCATCTCGGACAAAACACCACAGATACTGCAGCAGTCAACTCACATGTACAGTTGATTTCAGGACCCCTACGCGATTCATCATTTTAATTTTAAATAACTATAGAAACAGCAAAAACTAAATTAGTTAACTTACTTTGTTCCAACAAGGGGCTTATGTTCATAAAACCAATTAGCAACAGCAGAATCTTCCTCTTCAAATTCAATTTGAATAGCTTCTAGCGGTTCTACGTCTAAAACGTTATCTGCATAGTCCAAAGGAGGTTCTTCATCATCAAATGGTGGGAATCTCATTCTTTTAAAGTGCCTACGGTCACGTTTTTCTCGCCTCATCATTACCCACATAGTACTAAAATAATAAAAAATTGTAATAGCTGAAAATAAAAGATTTATATGAAATTTAAAATATAAATATCTTAATATTTACCCCCATTGTGCAATGTATACTGGTTCAATAACCCACGGTATTTCATTTACAAATGTTATTGCTCCTGTAATATGATATAATACTTTGACATCTCTTATCTGTTCCCAAGGCATTGGCATATTTTCTAGTAATTTCATAACAGCATGTGGCATATATTTGAGTGCTCTATAAATTAAATTTTTTGTTAAACAATGATTCTCTTAAAAAAATAAATTAACAAACTTATAATTGAAACTTACCCTAAATAAACACGTTTATCATGTCTATATTTACGACTACTCATGTCTCCATGATCTCGAATTATTTTACGAATATGTTCAGGTGGCATGTCTTCCTTTTGGGCATCAACAAATCCAAACTTTCGCTTTTCAGCAAATCGTTTTGATTGTAATTGTTGCCATTTTTGTGCTGAAAATAAAAGTAAAATGAAATTTATATCTTATATAATTGTATATTAAAGTATATTGATCATAAAACTTATAAATTAGATATAAATAAAATTTTGAACATCCAAAGTAATTTTATTATTTATTTTACTAAAAAACGTAATAATTTAAAAAATTCAATACTTTTTAAAAATTAATTATTGCCAAGAATCTACCTTTCTCCTGTAACTTGTCTTCAGAAAGCACTTCAGGCTGCTTTGGAGGCTGAGGTAGAGGAGGACCGCCACTCAAAGACTGCATATGAGCATGATGCGCTGCTTGAGCCTGTGCCGCTGCTTGGGCATGAGCTTGAGCAGCTGCCAGTTGAGCATGCGCTTGCTGCTGCGCCATCATCTGGGCCCAAGGATTTGGGCCCAGTAAGTATGGAGGTATAGACATTTTGATTAAAAATGTCTAAAACCCTAGAATAAATTGTTGAATTCAAATGTTGTTATGAAAATTTATTTAAATTAAATAATAAATATTGCAAATTAAGTAGAAAACAAAAAACAATAACAATAAAAATAATAAAAAATTGGATTAGACATTATACTTGTATGGTTATTGTCAAAACTCATAAGTTAGCATAATAGTGTACCTTCATATAGAACTTTGTTTCAATTAAAACATATAGGTTAGCTATATTTATAGAATTTAAAAGTGTTTATACACACTACAATTTAATCAAGACATATAATCTATTAAAATTCTGCTAATAGCATTTTTTTCAAAAAAATTCAACAACATCAGTCTTGTAAAAATTCCGGCGCAGTTATAACATGCAGCTAAATCTTCCGACGTAAAACTCTGGAATAAACGTGGCAAGTGCGTATGTATTTTAACTTCGAAAAACAAAAATATTTACAAAACCAATGTTTAAACTGTACCTCTGTTAATTACAAGATCAAACTTCTCTACTCACTCATTACTAAATGAAACATTCTTCTACAAAACACTAAATATAAAAGTCGGCTTCGTAATATCGGCAAACGAAGCGAAAAACTTTAGCCTATAACCAGCAAACGCGTTGAGGATCACATAGCTATAGATATATAATAGCACGCATTCGGTCTTGAAGCGACGATGCTCGAGAGTCGCTTTCTAGAAAATGCTCAATCTTCAAAAGTACCAAAGAATGCACTCACCTTCAACGTAAAATCGACGCGGACTGTCTTACGACATGCTTTTTGTTTAGGAAAACTCTCTTTAATGGTCAACTGCAGAAATAAGACGGAAGTTTGCGATGCTCCAAAATTTATTTCACCCACTCGGTAAGCGCAGTCGGCCATGAAAGAAGCCAAAATGGCGGCGAGTAACGCAGGCAACGTGAGCGGAGTGAACATTTTTTGTCGTTAGGTTGTTGAGCTTGAAGAATGTACTACGCATGCGCGACGCGCGTTATTTGAATAGTAGATATTGTGGGGAGCTAAGTAATCAATACTTGAAGTTTGTGGGTGTAATAATACCTTATCAATTTTTTGTTTTAGTATGCTGCAGATTTGAGAGTTACGACTATGATAATTTTTAATGGAAGCCTGTACGAGTTAAACTGTACTTATTAAAGACTTGTTCGATTCGAACTACAAGTTACCATGTGATAAAAATATACTTGATAATTTATTTTACTAATTATGGAAATACTGAAAATATCTAAGTTTAAAAATTTCTTTAATTTCTAGTACTTTATAACGCAAATTAGAAAAACTTTGATTTTTTTCTTTATTCTAAAAAGTGTTTTAAGTTTTATTAATGTTTTAAAAATATATGTGCTATTGGCCAACAAATTGGAACTTTTGAAACTTGCTGTTAAAAAACTATATATTATACTACGGTTATGGCATAAAAGTGATATAGAAACATAAGCATGTTTATTTTATTTGTAAAAGCTCTATAAGTTTTTAATTTAAAATACTTAAAACTAAAAAAAATGTATATTAAAAATTTGTAGTAATTGAATTTGATACACAATTATTCAGTTATTTATTGTTAAATTCTTTCTTCTAAAATATTCTTGTATATGTACCGTACTAAAATTATAGCTCACAATACAATCGTTTTAGAAATTATCGATTTCTCAATTTATTCATCGTACATTACTGCTTGCAATTAGGCTAAATACAAATTTAGAATGAATTATTCCGACAATCTAACTGAAAAACATATCGCGCCGCAAACTGGGCTTTTATTCAACAAAAAAGTCTCAAAATTACCATACACCATTTAATATCCATCAATTTAATTAATTACCTCTTATAAATAAATAACAAGGCCAAAGAAGCTCTAATAACACGAATCAGCCTAGAATGAAATTATTTTTAAACTACAGGTGCGTGCAGGGACTAGCGGCGAGAACTGCCAATCTTTATAATAATTACTAATTTAGACGCCGAAAGCGCTGGTATCGTTTTCGAGCAGTTCAAAAGGCGTTTCAGTTTTCCACGCATCTACTTACTACTACCATCTACGCCTGGCGATTGTCAAAGCGAAAAATATTTATCGTCTGCTATCGCTACACTATTTCTGCTCTGCGTGTTTGTGGAAGTCGAGACTGAAGCAAACACTTTGTCAGCTCGAGGCGAGGTGGAATTTTTCGTTTTGCCAAAGTTTTCCAGCCAGCTGCCAAACATTCGGGAGTATGTTATTTTACACCCTGTTTGGAAGTTACGTTCTCACGTCGATATTGCTGTTCAAATATCCGACGTTGATACACAAAAAGAAAAAAATTAAATTCATGTGTCATCATATAAGTCATAGAGGAGGTAAGTGCTGTGTTTTTGGCACGGCTTGTTTGTTAATATGATTTGGCATGATTGTTGTATTGTTTGGCTCAGTTTTTTTTAAGGATATTTTTACTTTACAGGTGCTGGTGAAAGTTATGAAAACACAATGTGTGCCTTTAAACGGTTAGTCATTTGAATTTCTATTGTAGTAAAAATTAATTATTGATTTTTTTACAGTATTAGTTGAGTGACACTAGTAACAAATTTGTCATTTACATTGTTATTACGCAGATATTCTCTTTTATTTAGCTAACCTTGGGCATTGCGCATTAAGTAAATTTGTTTCATGGACTTGCCTTGTGTACAGAATGACTAATCAGAGAAAATAAAAAATTATATTCATACTTGATAAAGCAATTTTACACTGACTATTATCTCTTTTGTTCTTTTATTCTTGTAATTGATAATTGCATTATGATTTTATATATGATGAAATAGTTAAAGCATCTTAATAAATGTAAATAACAATATTTCTTACAGTGCGGTAGCTATAGGTACAGAAATGTTAGAATTAGATTGTCATCTAACAAGGGATGGTCAAGTAGTTGTTTCTCATGACCAAAATCTCTTGAGAAGTTGTGGTTCAAATATAAATATTTCAGAAATAGATTTCAAAGATTTACCTTTGTTGAAGCCAAGAATACCTATAGATTTTGATCCAGGTAAATCATTATATTTACGTTAAACAATTAAATATTGAAAATCAAAATTGAAATCACATTTATTTTTATTACAGGTGTAGATTATATAGGTTCAGAAAAAGAAGAGGAAAGGCGATTTGTATTGTTAAAGGAAGTTTTTGAAACTTTTCCTCGTATACCGATTAATATTGACATTAAAATTAATAATGATGAGCTTATATTTAAAGTATCAGAATTAATAAAGCAGTATAATCGAGAAGAATATACTGTATGGGGCAATTTTAGTGATGAAATTACCAGAAAATGTTATGAGATGGTATGTAGTTGATTATAGTTTTATAATAGACAATTAAAATTATATTTTAAAATCTTGTTTCTTTTACTATTAATAATATTTGTAAATTAATTTTCAGGACCCAAATGTAAATCTTTTATTTTCAATGAAAAGAGTTATATTATTAATAGTTCTTATGTATACTGGTCTTTTACCATTTGTGCCTTTGAGAGAAACTCATCTTGAAATATTTTTACCATCTATTTATTTAAGGTATTAATTTAAGCAGTTTCAATACATTTTAAATATTTTATTGAAAATTGTTATTTTCATTTTGATGCAGGAAAAAGGATCGCCCAATCCCATCATTTTTACCAATAGATAAGTTCTTCTTAGGTGCCATGAATGTATTATTGATGAGACCATGTTTGTTTAACCATTTAAGAGCTCGAGGCATTCATGTAAGCAACTTGAAATAATAATATTCATCTTCAGTTTTGTATGATGAAATATTGACTTAAAGAAATTATCTTATTCAAGGTTTACTTTTGGGTACTAAATAAAGATGAAGAATTCAAAAAAGCATTTGACCTTGGTGCAACAGGTGTAATGACTGACTATCCAACAAGATTAAAACTTTTTCTTGAAAACAAAACATCTGAATGATTCATGGAAAAAAATTCTAATACATACCGTGACATGGTAAAATAATACTGTGCATTTACAACTTTAGGCTTGTAAGAGTACTGCCGCACAAGCTACATTCAACTAGTCATTGACTGAGGCTATGAAAGCAGTTTCATAATTACAAGACATAGTTACATTTTATAAATGGAGACATTTTTGCAGTACCAGTACACAAAGGAGATTTTGCGTTTAAAAAAAATATTTCATTTGCCATACTGTGAGTTAAATGCCAAAGTTTTTGTGATAAGTTTATATGCGCAAGAAAACAATTGTTAAATAATGCAATAGAATTTTTCACAAAAGATTTAACTTATGTGATAAAATTTGTAAAATGTAAAATAATACTTATGGCATACATTAGATATAAGATAGATTAAATATTATTTATGTTTTTAAATTAACAAAAAAGTCAGACTTTTTAATAACTTTGAAAGTGTTTAGCAGATATAAATTTATTAAATTTTAATTTATCATGAACATTACATTTTTTTATTGTGTTTAGTACAAGTTATTAAAAATTGTAATCGCTAGAATGAGGCTTACCTCAAAGAGTTATAGAAAAGACTGTGTATAAATCTATAAAGGTCTTCGGTATAAAAAAGTTATGAGTTTTTTAGTAAAAACAAATACTAATCTTATTAAAAGTATTGTGGTCTTTGTATTAGAAAAAACTTTTTCACCTCAAAACAGATATCACAAGTTGTGGTATTATAAAACAATTAACTTTTTTATACAAGGAAAAGTCGTTATGCTAAAAAACGCAATTTGTTTGTACAAAATACAAAACTATTTTATTAAAAATGTATCTTTTTAGTATATATTATACATTGTATCATTTACAATCTCTATTTGTTTGTCATGTTACAGTTTTATATAACTTAAATATAAAAATTCGTAAAAGAATATTTTGAATGAGATTCTGATTACAATTGAAAATATCACTGTTTAATATTTACACAAATTGTTAACATGTTTATAAATGCTTTTGCGTATAAAAATTTAGCATCTATCATGTGTATTTTTGTGCAAATATTGCTTCAATTATATATAATGATACATATTACATTAGAAATTCCAATTTTCTATCATATAACTTGTATACATGTGTTACTAACTTTACATTTAATTGTACTAAAATAATGTGCGTTTGAAATGAATCCTACACACGAGTAGTTTTAGGCTTTAAAATTATCATCTCATACGAAATAGTTTTAGATGTCAGTTGTAACTTTCATACTTAAATTTGTGACCCTAGTAATAAGTTAAGTGGCACAAAAACATAAGATCTCTGCCTTTTATCAAACTGTACTTAAAATATTATAAATTGTACATTTTTCAGTATTTATAAATATAAATAAATGCACAAAGGAATTTAAAATCCATTATGCAAACAAGTAAATTCTTTATAAAACTTCATAAACCTTAAACTATTTATTGAGCCAGTCTCGACATCTATGATAATAGACCTTTTCTGCTTTATTGTTATCATTTTTTACTTTGTAATAATAAAAAATTTTTCCTGGGCAGTAGTGGCAGTGTAGGTCATCCGCTGGATGAGATTTATTAAAATGTTTATTTATACTAACTGCATTGCCAATGAATTTTTCTTTGCACGCATCACAGTAGACAAAGCTCTGTCGAAATCTTTCATGGACAGCATCTGTAACGGCTCTCCCTACATCTGCTGTAATATTGCGTGTTCTATTTTCCATCGTTGATGGTTCATTGCGACTTTCAAAAGCTGATGCAGTGCCGTTGGATGACATTTCATACCTAAATAACCATTAGATAAATTGTTAAAAAACAATTGAAAAGACAAAATATTGAAGGAAATCATAATCGTATTTGTAATACTTATAAATAACATATGTCAAGGTTAGTTTTATTATTAGAAATTATATCTCCTAAGAAAATGTCAGTTTATCTACTATCTTTTGTGATTAAACTTTTTTAAATTAAAGTGAAATTTGATTGATATAATAAATAAATACTTTTGTAATAACATTAAACTTACTGTTAGTCTTTAATAATATTATAAACAAATACGCAGGTTATGTCTGCAGGCAAGAATGGAGATCCGAGATTGTATTAGACTGAGCCTAGACTAGACTGTGCACATTGCTTGGCTTAGCATATGCTGTATATATATATATACTACTAAATTTGTGAAAGTACTGACGTAAATATAGTAAAGTGACGCTATTGAGACAACAGATACGAAATTGACAATCAATGAGCAAGTCTCAAAGTCAATATGGCTATTAAGACAGATTAAGATATAACTATATCTTGCATATCTACAAAAGAGAATAATTTCTCTGTTTCAATATATTAATTGTTAGTAATGAATCATACAAAAATTGCAAAAATTTGCAAGCAGTACAGTGCAATCACATGGTTTCTTCATTCATCGCCTTTTGTTTCATTTAAAAAAGAACAATTGTTGTTGGTCAATAGATACCGCAGAATAAATTTTAATCATGTTATTGCAATTGAAGAAAATTGTAATTTTATTTAATAATTATTTTTAATATTTTTTTTGAGATTTAATCTAATTAATTCAAAATAAATCTATGAGAAATTGGAAGAAATTTATAAAATAAACAGAGCTATAGAATTACTTAGTTACAAATAATTTTAAATTTATTTTATTATTTAAGCTTATATTAAATGAAATTCATCATGTACAGTTGAAAATAAACAAAGTTACGTCATAAACTTTATAAAGCAATATTTATATAGGTTTGATCTTGAAATGCAGTCCGATTAATGAAAAAACAAGACATTTTAAATCTTGAACAAGATAATAGAAGCATCGCAATCCTTCTGGATCCCTCGACTGATTTACATCCAACAGTGATCCTGTTTTTGACGTTGTGAAGGAAATGTGCTCATCGCCAATAACAATTTCCAATTCTTGCCTACCAACTCTGTCAGGTTGGGGCCAAAGCGAATCGTCTTCCTGCATAATTTCAGAATCCTGAATTATCCTCTTAAGTTCCTCCATAACGCACTGATGTACGTAAGCTTCCTTTCGAATCATCGTGTCATTTTTGTAGTTGGAATTATTGGCATATCTCAATTTGCCGTCGGGCCTGAACTCAAACTCCAAAAACTCGTGGCCGAATTTTCCCTTGTGGCCGACATAGTAACGAATGTAGAAATCAGTCGGCATTTTAACCTTTCTCTGGCTAACCTACGTAGCTTCTGTTGAAAAATAAAAAAATCTTAATTTACAATCCTGCTAAATAGACTAAAGATTATCATTGAAAAACTAATGTACTTACTCGCTTTAACGACGTTAAGGGCTAAATTAGCGCGTGGCTGACGTGAATCTACAGAAGCGGTCAAGCCGCACAACCACAAACACAACTGTAATATAAGGAGCGTCTTTTGCCTATTTATGCCATTGTCCGCTGGCGATGATGTGGCGCTGAGAGCAGTCCGAATGATTGACAGCTGTGGAATTGCGGTGCTGGGGGAACGGGTATGTGGGTGCGTGCAGTGTCAACTAAAAAAATCGTCTGCCATCACTTTCGGCGATGCGCCAGTATATTAGTACGCTTGTAATTGTCGTATTTGAATTAGCTTGAATGGAGCGAGCCAGTCGCAATTATGGAAACTGTAATTCGCGACAAAAATTTTTGGAACTATCGATTTCTTCGGAAAACCGTTGCGAAATGGATCACTCGTAACCTATTGTAAATATAAGGTAGATTGTTGATATTATTGTAGATACAGATTTATTTTGAAGAGTTGCAAGCCTCGTTTTTACAATGAGCAGCAAGGCTCACATTGCCAGTGATAAGAGAATGTCACAGCTTCCTGGCTGGCTCTGGCCCAATTCCAATGTTTTATCTCCCCTGTACAAGAGAATCTGGGAGGCAGTTCAAGAGGATCGAACAAGGCCTGGTGAAGTACTTGTAGATACGAATAAGATATTTCCACTGTTGCTCACAAGTCAATTACCTACTGAAGTTCTTGGTTATATTTGGAGTTTAGCTAATCAAAAGTACGCCGGACAGCTGACCGAGCAAGAGTTGTATATTGTTCTTGCTTTGGTAGCTCTAGCTCAGGCATCTTATCCGTTTAACAGTTTGGAAGTTTTGTATTATATTCGCATTCCACCGACTCCAAATTTAAATTTGGCACTTTTAGACGCGGCTCCAGTAAAGAATGAAACCAAGGTGCATGTCTCTCCATTTGAATCTCCATCATCCAACTCATCTGTTACAAATAAAAAACATGGAAATTCTACTAGGCCTAGTAATAAATCTAACAGCTTGTCTTCGAATATTGATGTAACACCTTATAATCATAATCACTCAGATTTAAGAGAAGTAAAATTTTCTTCTGGTCATCAGCCTTCCTATAATTCAAATACAGTTTATGTTGATGGACGCCAAAACTTTTACAGTCAGTCGGACACTAAGCATCAATCATCATCTTATTCTACATCAGATTCCAATGATGAATTTTCAGACTTTCAAAGTGCTCCAATTAATAATGTTCCTAATATTCCAAACATATGGGATTCTAAGCAAGGTTCTGCAATTGGAAGTCGACTTGCTAATCACAATCTTGGTGTTAAAAAATTAAATGATAAAGTAAAAAAGACTGGCACAAGTAAAAGTAATAGTAATAATAATCAAACTCGTAATACAACTTCCAATCCAATATCACATAGCAGAGAGATTCAATCTAGTGAACGTTTAACAGACCTTTTTCCTAAATGTACATTAAAAAGTCAGGCTAAAACAGTTATATTGAAGGATACTGCGATAAGAAATAACGATCCTGTTGAGGTGATTAGACCTGTTACAAAAGACTTGACAAGTAATCCTGAAAAAATAGTTATAAATAAGATTAATCCTCTGCCAAAACCAACCCACTCAAAAAATATTGATTCAGTTTATGTTGTACCATTAAAAGAATCAAAAGAAGATAGTCTACAGCAAGATTTAATGAACTTACAACCTTCTGAAGATAAATACAGTGCACTAAGAGCACTGGTTGAAGAACCTTCTGTTTCACCAACTACAAATGTAGAACCTATTAATGATACTGCAGGTGCAGATGATTTTGGAGATTTTGTTTCAGCAGAACAGCCTGAACCTGCTGCTCCAGTAACTGAGAGTTCTAACACTTTAAATTCTATAGATTTATTAAGCGATTTTGACTTTAATACAGAAAGTATAATTGGCACAAATAGTAAGTCTAGTCCTTCGTTAATTCAAGAAATTTCAGATGCATTTAATGCATTAGCCTTTGAAGAAACTATAGATAGGCAGACTGAAGAAAAATTCGATCCAGTATTTGATACTGGTATGTTATGGAAATCTCATTTTTTAAATTTGTCTATTAATAATGTACTAAATATTACTTTTTTTTATAGAAAAAACTGTTCAAAGGGAAGATACTTTATCTGTTAATAGTATAGACTTAGGTCCTGCTGTACCTGGAGTTTTAACTCGTTCAGGATCTGTACCAAGTTTAGATTTAAAGTCATTTTTACCTTCTAGTCAAGAGGATGAACAACAAATTGAAAATATGCATCAAGTAA
The DNA here is from genome assembly GCA_900480035.1 of Eupelmus urozonus. NCBI lineage: Eukaryota > Metazoa > Arthropoda > Insecta > Hymenoptera > Eupelmidae > Eupelmus > Eupelmus urozonus. The sequence continues at coordinate 20,987 of UELX01003725.1, forward strand.
GGAATTTTTTTTTTTATTAAATATTGATTTTAATCTAGAAAATTTAATACATATATATTAAATGATACATTTTAATATTCAGATGATTTATTGGGAATGGAAACAGTATATGGAAAGTTGTGTTTTATTGTTACAAGTTGCAGCTAACATATTTACAAGTATTACATCTGAAATTGTTTTAAGAGAAGTTTTATCTTCAGCACAGGGATACAATTTTCTTTGCAGTAAGCTTTACTTTTCTCTAAATTTTAATTTTAGATTTACTAAATACATTTACTGAAACTAAATTTATAGATCTAGCAGAGGTAGCAGCTGTTTGTAGAAGAGTCAATTTTTCACATAAAGAAATGGACATTAATATAATGGGATTTGACGATTTATTGATGGATATTGACAGAATATGGTCTGAAATGGAACCATTTTATGCAAATATTCCAGTAATTACTTTAAAAATTTCTATACAATACAAAAATGTTTATAAGAATAATGTATTTTACTAAATATTTTTTTTTAGATTGTTACAGAGTTACCAGCTTGGCCTCTGCATCAAGGAGATGGTATTACATGTGCTTTGTGCTTAACTATAATAACCAGTGGAAGGATAGTATGTAATGATAATAACTATCATGCCACATGCGCAAATTTATGGCTACACACTGTAAACAGTAATCTAC
>UELX01003726.1:0-21653 GCA_900480035.1 Eupelmus urozonus
CACACGACGCTTAAGTAAGAAAATATAAGTAAAACGATAGAACCATTCATAAACTCACGAGCTTCATCGCAGTCCTCATGATCGCACTGTTTCCGCTTCTTCCCCTTTGAAAGCAACGAAAATACTATAAAAATGTCGAAGTAGCGCGTTTTCGTTCTATCATGTAAGAACAAGAGGACGACTAAACGAGCTGCAACGCCGTCGATGCATTGTACGCGCCGAGTGAATCCCGTGTGAATTTATAGCGCGTTCGAGAAGCCAAGAGTACGGCCCATCCTGCCACATAGGGGGGATGATCAACTCATCAGCGCTGCCGCGCTGTCTTCTTCTTCTATTCAGAGGATCCTCCGCACCTACTCCGTATACTCTCACCTTCTTTGCTCCCCTTCCACTCCTTTTTTTCCTCTCTCTCTCTCTCTCTCCAAGCGTCGTCCTCTCAGAAATTCGGCTTTTATTCCTCCTTCGCTTTCATTAGTCATTGTCGAACTTTTGACGTTGTGTAACTCGGGCTATTAGGCCACCTTTTTTTTGTTTCACGGATTACCGGTGTAATGGGCTGGAATCGAGTTTTCCAATTTTCCACGCGTTTGATCGGAAGCGCGTATTGGTGATTTGAGAATGACGCGCGGTGCGCTGGCTATTTATAGATGTTTAATATATGGGCGCTTTAATTTGGGCAATTTGGAAATATAGATGGTTATCGTTCTGTAATGTTTTTATAGAATTTCTTATTATAGAAACTTGTTTATTAAGTATTGCAAGAGACATTGTCTTAGGCTTATGATTGTCTTTATAAACGTTTTTTTTTTTCATTTTATATTAGATTTGTTATGGTGTATTACGTTTGTCTAGAGATTTTTTGTGCTTTGTGTTTTTTGCACGTAGGTACGAGTGTATAAGGACCTAACAATCACAGCTGAGAAAAAAGTCTTCTATGTAATTCATCTACGTCAGATAATAGATATAAGTTCTAAAAAAATGACGATTGACGTATCTAAAATCTTTTTTTGCATGATCCGATTTATAAGTAAAAACGTGTTAAACTTAATAATTTAGTTGCAAACAAACAGCTCGGTTTGGCGAGGATCGAATTTTCTTTTTTTTATCATTATTCTATAAATGATAGAATCTTACGTCTTATATATGTATAAATAGATTTTCTACTCATGCTTTTTTCTTATTTATCGAATTCTGCAATAACAGTGCCCTTTTTTAAAAAAATTACAGACAATGAATCACGATTGACGTCCAAAATGTACCTATGTTGGATACGTAATCTTCAAAATATCTGCTACGACTTAGCTAAATCGTGTGAAAAAATCGTTAAAGCGATATAAGAAAACTTAGTTTAGATTAGTTATGGTTTTATTGCATTATTTTATTATATAATTTTTAACATATTTAAAAGTTTGAACAATTAAGAAACTCTACAATTCGAGTATAAAATTTGAATATTACAAAACCGTTGAAATGTCTATCATTTGCAGTTTGAAAATAAATTTATTACCCTATAGTTTTTCCAATCACGTAACCAATAAATATCAATTAACGCAAAAGTATAAGTAAACTCAAAAGCTTCAATTTAACCACAAAGTGTGAAGATTACAGAATCACAATCGCTATAAATGTCTATCTTTAGAATCCCAGAACGCGATGAAATCAGCAAATTACCAGTTGCCACCAGCTACTTATAAACCAACCACTAATTTATCGTGCGCAGCCAATTAGCCATCACCACTCGCCCTTTGCCCAACATTAAAAAACAACCTCGATATTGAATCTAATCCAAGCCGTCATTTAAAGCGTATCAAAGATACAGCTTGCATACAGTGGGTGTAAAGAAGCGCAGAAAGCATTACAATGCAGAGCTCAGCGCATGCAAAATTACAACCAGCCTCATCCCAGTTTTGAGTGGCTCAAAGTGCAAGTAAGAGTGCAGCTAGCTGATCGAAAGGAAGGAATGTCAGCGGGCGTTTCTATATTCTAGGCGCGTGCCTCGATTTTAAGGCATTTCCCTGCAGCTCGCTCTGCACGTGGCCGCACGTGCGCGGGCGGCTATGGTATATATACAGAGACTCCAGCTTGCGGGAGCTGCATGCGCATACAGAAACTGCACTCGGCTGTTGCGCGATGACGACGGAGAAGATAGGCGATGATGATCGAAGGGCGTGTTCCTTTCACTACTTTCGCATTATAAGCGAGCGCAGAGGCTCGAGCATTATTATACGCGCGCGATAGTGCGGCTGCTGATTTTTTTCACAATCCTTAGAGCATCGCAAGCTGGGATGTACGTATAGAAGAGCGCGGCATCTAGTATTTTGCAAAATGAGAGTTGGGAGTATCCCGCGGAGAGAGAGAGAGATAGATCGTCGAGGAGGGCGCCGCTATGGAGCAATAGATTATTGTGATGCTAATGTGTTTCGAGGCCGCCGATCGAGCGCCGATTTTTGCCGATCCCCCTTTTAGAATCTATTATGGCGCTGATTTTGATTGAGTAACGAGCTTTCTTTTGGATTCTTTGGCTTTTAATTCTGATGAGCGACCCGCGGGCACTGCTGTGATTAAGCGCGAACATTAGATGCGCGATTTCGGGTTTTAGGTTCGGCGCTTTTTTTTGGGAGGTTGAGACGGCCGAGTAATAATGATTATTCGGATGGGAGTGGAGGATGGTAATTTAAAGATGCTTGTGATACTTTGAAAATACATTACTTTTTATTTGCTTAATAATAATTTTTTTCTTTTTTTTTTGTTGCGAATTCAAAAATACAGTAATAGTTACATTCTTTATAGTGTTATCATTCACTAGTATCTACATTGTGTTTCACATGAAGTTTATGAAAATAGAACAATTAGAATTGCGTTTTACAAAAACTTAGATTCGAATCAAGCTTTTTCTCAAAATTTTATCCATGCCTTGGAGAAGTTCGTGGAATCTCATGTAAGTTAGGCATATAACTCGTGCTATATCATTTATTAAATTATTTCGTACAAATTAAAACAAAACTTTTCAGCAGATAGATTCATTAAGCTCTCTTAGCTATCCATAAAAATAAGATTCTAAAACTTAAAAAAAAATTTTTCTGTTGCACCAAATAAGAAGATTTTTTCAAGTACATATAGACAAGATTTGATTAATATTTATATTCATGATAAAAAAAATTTAATTAAATTAAGTACTGTAGTGAAATAATCACATTTATTATTTTAAGTCATTATATTAAGATCTCTTAAGAAGTAATTAAGTTTTTATTGAGGAGCGGTTTTACTCAATTGTATTGTAGAGAGATTCATGTTTCAATTATATAAGATTAATGAAGTTTACTTAAAGCTCAGAGTTTAGTTTTAGTACAATATTCAAAAGAATCTGTAAAGTTATTTTAGCTTCATTTTTACATGCACATAAATTTAAGCACAAGTAATTTTTATGTCAAAATATTTGCACAATTACGTAAAATTCACATTAATTACAATTTAACAACAAAAGATAAAGTTTCAATCGATCTATTACTTTAATGTAATAACAACTCTGAATTATTAATAAAATTAATTTACGATTCAATGAAAAAAGAATAATTTATATAAAAATCATTGTATGAATTCTAGTTCCGTTTCAACTTGGAATTGGTATATACATTTTATTCATTTTTAAAATTTTAGAATAGTAATACAACTTTTGGAAGGTGGCAATGTTATAATTATTTTAATCCGCATTTTACATCGAATTTTTTGCATTCATAATTTAGTACATGTCTTACATTTTTTTAACTAGGAATAACCACTTGCATCATTGCGGATATCTATTTCTTCTCTTTTGTCTTACACATTCTTTTTCTATCCCCTCCCCCTTCCTCACCCTATCTCTTTCTTTCTCTCTTCTTGGCACTCTCTCAATTGTAAAAGACACTCAATGATTTGTCAAATTAAACATCTATTAGTCTGCATTTATTTTGTTGTTCACAGAAATAATGTGCTTATAGGTACAGTAAGTATCATAGTTTTATCATGGTCCATAAGGCACTGACACTATACATCTTTAGTTTTTGTAAAATGACAAAATAAATGCCAATGCCGACGTTATGTATACTTTTTAATACAATATTTAAAAAATAATATTTAAAAACATTTAAAACTATATTTATATTTATACAAAGATTAACGCATAATTTTTCTTATTTCCTTATTACAAACACACATTTTTTACATCGTATAATTATTTTATCTGTACGAATATAAAATGTGAAACAAAGAAATAATCTTATGAAAATTTTGTGTGAGATCTGCAGTTAAGATCCTATTTATAGCAATCATACTTCTATTTTACATTAATAGAAATTACAAAATGTTGCTTGGCATGCAACATCAATTAGAATTTTTGAGACTTAAGTCCTTCTCTATTAATAAGAAAATAAGTGAAAAGGACTTAAACTAAAATACAGAGTACAAGTTAAAAAATTTAAATAGAAATGCCGACTTAAAATTGTATGAAAAAATTCGTAAGTATCTACATTCATTTTGCGCATCTTGCAATCAAATGTTTTCGAATGTCAAGTATCACACTGCTGCTCTTTGTTTTTTTTTTTTTTCTTTAAAAGTTACAATCTACTTTCATTTTTTTCGCTTTTTTTTGATTATACAATGCACGTATCTAATCATCATTTTGTTCCTCGTTTCTTTAAATGTTTTAATTAATAATCGAGCACTGATTCATTAATTAATGTTTACTTCACCGCTGATCGTGAACATCAACATTTGTCATGTATATAGGTGTACACTTTATGCATGTACCTATTATAAAATATATATATATAAATCTATATATAGGCGCAATTTCACAATTCATGCGTATGAAGGAAGGACGGGTGGAATCGGAAACTGTAAGGGAATATAGGAGGGGGGAGAGAGAAAGTGAGTCATGGAAGAACAAAATATGAAGGCACTGGCAAAATGTGACAGTCTGTACTCAAGCCAGTATATGACAGCAATATTAAACGACGATTAAATGTAACAATACTATACTCCAACGGAATGATTGCTCGGACGCCTGATGACAATTTTCGCCTTACTGTGAGTTGGTGAATCATTAAGCGGTTGCGAATCCTCGGGTACTGTTTGAGGAAACTTCTGATCTGGATAATTCCAGGGCTGAATTTCAGCCGTGCCGAAAATTTGATAGACGACATAAGTGCCGCATGCGACGCACGCCGTCACTCCAAATACTTTCCTCCAAGCGTCTAGAGTTTGCTACAAAATGATTATTTATACGTCAGTTTTCTTATACTTTGACATTTTTTAAAATGTTTATGTTACGTGAAAAAAAAAAATTGAAACTTACACTCTCTTGTGTCAGCAGACCAGCTGCTATTGGAGACAGAAAACTGGCTGTCATGTGAATAGTTTGTGCAAAAGCTAGCACGGGACCTACGTAGAAATAATTCTTTATTTTCTAATTTTTTAGAAATTGATTCAATAATTAAATCATCTATATATTACCAGCAAAATTAGGTGCTATATCAATAATGTTGGCCATTGCTCCTGCATAGGCAGCAGTAATCAAGGTTACTGCAATAAACCAAACTAACAGTGCTAAGACTATGCTGCAGCCCAAATATCCAATGAGCAGGACCAAAATTCCAGGAATGACTTGAGCTGAAACATACCGAATATATAAATTAAATAACAATTTTTTGAATAAGCTTGCGTATAAAAAATATTATATCTCTTACACATTGCAGTGAATATTTTTCGGACATTTGTAAGTGAAAGCAGTTGCTTTCGGACAAGTACATCGGCTATATAACAAAAGACAACCGAACTAAAATAACTGCAAATAAACGGTGCACCAGAAAGTACTCCGTTCTGTAATAATAAAACAAACGATATCAATGATACTGAAATTATACCAAAGTTTAGTTATAATAGGAAAAATAACGCTTACAGCTTGAATGCTAAGACCAAGAACCGTTTTTATGTACATAGGGCCAGCAACGATAAAAACATAATGAACCCAAATTCTGCCAAATGTGGTGATACCTATCGACCAGGCGGGCCACGATGTCATTATGGCCTTCCATGGTACAGACGTTCCCTGTAAATTTATGTTTTTAATTGCTTTCGTTGAAAAGCCGATTTTATTGAAAATATCTTAAACAAGCAAATCTATAACGAACCTCACTAAGATCGGTAGCAATAGTACCGATGCTGCCCTGTATGTACTGAAACTCTTGGCTTGATATCCTTGGATGTGAGGCCGGCGAATCAAACGCATAGAAGTACCAGAAGATGCACCAGAAAAGACCGATGCTGCCGGTCGTGTAGAAGACGACCCGCCACCCGAAGTTGGCGATGAGAAAGCCGGCTAGCGGATAGGTAATGCCGATGCCGAAACTGAACCCTGCACAACGAGAGAAGAATATCTAGGCGTTAAGAGAGATATTTGCTCACCCACACCAGTAATAGCAAATTTTTATTTATTTTTGCTTTTTCTCTCTCTCTCGCTCGCTCTCATTGTCTCTACGGTTTATGCGACTCGTGTGTCTCGCGCAACGCGCAGTGTAACGCGATGCGTGTACTCTCTCAGCAACTCGAGGGGGGGTCCATATTGCTGCGGCTCCCGTAACACTTTTGTCGCCTATTATAAGCGATGATGATTGTGGATTGTGGGTGATCGACAGACAGACAGAGAGATAGACACTGTGTGTGCGACTCTCCCGAACGATCTCACGTGATCTCTGCAATGCCATTTAAAAAATGATACAATCGTTTCAGTTAATTCAGTTGTTTATTGGTTTGCTTTCGTTTCGCTCTGCCCGCTATCTCATTACTTTTTACCCAAGCCCACAATGCTTTTACGCGAGGAGATGAGATATATGACTTTATTTTTCAATTTAATGTTTAATTTGAGGTATGCAAAAAGTGTGAATAGGATACACATGTACGTAAGCATTTGTTGACGGCTCATACGAAGAAGATCTCGTTTCTATTTGTTACGAAAACTATTGGGATTCAGACATTGAATTTAAAATTTAATAAACAAATAATTATAATAATTTATTATAACTCTCTTTATTAAACAAAAACTATCAAAAGCTCAATAAAACCTTATACAAAAATATGTACGTATGTACATTCGAATGATTGTTTGTTTTAATTTGGAGCGCTATAGTCTTCGAAGAAAGTGTATAACTGATATATTTTGTAAGGCAAACAATGGACCGTAATAATTTTCGTCTTGGTGTTTGAAATGCGATCTTTTTCATATCGGCCGCCGACGTGCTAAATATAATTTGATTTTTTTTATTATTTTATCTTTCAAGCAGGGATGTTGAGAAAATTTAAGGTCGTTAGGTATGAATGGTTTCATTTTGCTTTTTTCGACTTTAAAAATTCTCTTTGCTTTGTACATTATGTTTTCTTATTTTTCCGATTCCATTATTATTTTTTGTCACTATTGACTGCCAAATAAAAATGTAAATTTTATTTATAAGTATGCAATAAATAATGTATTCTAATCGCTTACTATTATAATTAAATGATACTGCGCTTAAACTCAAATTTTGAAATTATCATATGCTACGTATTATTGAACACTTATCTTGGAAATTCAGAAATTTTCCTGAACTTATTAACTTTTATGTAAGATATTTCTTCGGATTATATAAATAGCTCAAAAAATTAATAAAGTATCGGAAAATGATTGTTTGAAATAATTTGATTTATACGTTGAAAAATGATCATCAATGGAATTGTGAGTGGGACAATGAAACTTCTATACCTGTAAACAACGATTTTAAATTCATCATTATTCATGTATCATTATATGCTCTTGTCACAAAATAAAAGGAATTTTAAGAAACAATTTAAAGAAAAGCCATATGAGTATAAAGGAACAATAAAAGATAATCGCCTTATTTGAAATTCTTAGAAATCGCGAATGAAAAGCTTATTTGTGTCATATATAAAAAGGGTTGATAAAGTATACTCTGCCATTCTCATGCTGTTGAGAGGTTACTGTTGAGTATAACTAGATCGAATTTTAGTTGTGTGCGCTATCCTGCATGAATTTCGTCACTCGTTCACTGCTACTCGAAGTGGCCTAATAAACTAAAAGACAACGTAAAAATACATTTTAACTTTTATCAACTCCGGTTAGTATTGAATACATAATCGTAAAAATTAGTATCAAGTCAAAATTATTATCATTGTTATGTTTTAGTAATTTGTATTTTATTATATATTCTTTTATTTTGATATTATACCAGTTGACAAAAAATCACAAAATGTCTAACATAATATGATAAAGCGAGAAAAATAGAGTATAAAAAAACAAAAAATTTTCAGATTATCTGATGTTTGTAAATTTATATAAATGTGGTATTAAAACGTGTAAAGATCACCCTTTAAATTTGAACTTTTCTCCCTTTACCTTGTTTATGTACAGTTATTCAAAAGTTCTGAAAAATAAATTATCACGAATTTTTATAAACCATATTTCGAACAGCAGGCTGAAAAAGTTGAAATATCAAATGGTGATGACAAGATAATAGTGTATGTGTATGTTCACGAGATAAATTATGATAAGTCGTATGAAAATTATTCATTATGAGTAATATAAAATATAACGATCACTTTTATTGACCAAACGGTTTCTAAAAAAGAAAAAATGTGTTAACTGATAAGTATTGAAGTTTCACTGTAACACACGAAAGTCAATTTAAACAGTACGAGTAAATCAGCGGTAAATATAAAAAGTTCTCATAAAATTAAATTAAATTAAAAGTAAGTTGATGATAATTACCTTGAAAGGAAGACATGAAGCGCGATCTCTCCACCACAGGTATCCAATGTCCAACGATAGCATACATAGCAGGCCACGTTAATCCCTGGAGTATATTAAAATTTTTTTACGGTTTTGAAGGGCTAAATAACAAAGTATTTAAAAAATTAGATTCATTAAGAAATATTTACACTAGCTACTCCTTGGATACTGCGAAGGGCTATTATCGCGCCGTAATGAAAATCAGCAGCGGTGGGTATTAATAAGCTACAAACGGCTGTAAGTAGTTGCGAGCCACCGAAGACTGTCTTCGTGCCGAAGTATTGAGTAAGTACTCCACCGACCACTTGAGAAAGGATATAGCACCAGTAAAATGATCCAATTATTGTCGATTGAATGGCAGGGCTCCAATCAAATTCTCCCTCTGCCTGTAATAATATTTTACTTATTATGTTAAAAGACTAAAAAAAGTACGAAAATACATACTGGTGAAATTTAAAATTTAAATCCAAAACAATTATTTAAGCAAGTTTATCCTTTTACAAAAGATAAATTTTTAATAATAAAGATAAGAGTGACAAGCTGTAGTTTATGATAACATTAAGTGCTGTAACTGCATATGCTTTACCACAGATTCCTCGCTGCTTTCCATAGTTTGCAAAGTCGCATTAGGAGTTTGATAGCAATTTGTACTTATTGAAACGTTACTTGCATTCCTCGCTTGATATTTCACCATCGAGACCATTGCAATATTTATATCCATTCTCATCATAAATGATACGACAAATCCAGAAAAAGAAAGCATGTACAGGACCACACGTGCCGGGACCATTTCTGATTTTTACATGGAAAATAAAAACAAATATTTAAATTAACAACTTCCTTTTTTATATATGTAGTATTTGAATTATGTAACAAACAATTTTAAATTGCGGGTAAATATTTTTATCATTAAGCATGAGTATTTATTACTAATGCAAGTTTACAGTTACTAATGATTTAATTATGCAATTACCTGCTAATTTGCGGAAATTATAAACAGAAGATGTTTTGTACGCTGGTGTTTCTTCGTACCTGAAAAATAAAAACAAATGCACTTATAATTCTAGTTTTAATTTTTTAAAATCAATTATGTTTTTCGAGTCCATAAATAGATAGTAGAACAAAAAATGGAAAAATGAGACTAAAAATTACTTAATTTATAAGTTTATAAATCATTAAAACGTTAGATTAAATAAGATTTTATGGATGATTTACTCAATATACTTTTTCAAACAATATAATTAAAATAACATTAAAATTTCAAATTCTCATAGCTTTGCATGCTCACTAATAAGCCTTCTTCATTATACTTATGCACATTGTTATTATTGCACGTTGCGTATTATTACCACTTATAAAGATCATTAGATGTTTACTGTGAGAGACAATGGACATTGAATTGTTTGAGCTACAATTATTCTTCCAAACGCTGAACACAATTCTCAGTTTTTTAATCTTAGGAAAATTTTGAATTTATTAGAACTCGTTTTATATGCATCGGAGATTATGCAACATTGATGTATCAAGTGATCGATTGTGGTTCACCTTTAGATCACAGCAAATCTAAGTACGCAATTGCATATTACGTGTAAATTCGTAACGTAATGCAATGAGGATTTAGTTAATGATAGACTTGTGCAGTGTGGTAGAAGAAATGCGACTTAGTTTCAATCTCGTAATTATTTTTCAGATCTCCAGGCAGAAATAAAGAAACACAAACGGAGATGATGCATTGCGCTAGAAGAGATCTTGGCAGAAATTTGTGCCAACTACTAAATTATAAATTTTGGCAAAAATTACTCCGGATTACGGAAGCGATTTTCCCTTTGCATGCTTCAGTTTTACTACATATTAACGCACGATAATTAATTCTTACCTTTCGGAGCACTCCATTTTGATTTAGATGATTAATCAGAAACTTGAGGTCGTCTTGTATTTCACAGAATGCATCCAGAATCACCTTAAATTCTGTAACAGAAAAAATTATATAATCATTATATAAGTTTTTGCTTTAATGTTTTAAAGAAATGCAATATCACACTTTCAAGGCTGTTTATTTATGAAAAAATTAATTGAGAGGATTTTAAACTTTAATTATATTTTATATAAAAGATAGTTGAGTCATGAAAAATAGCGACTTTTACTGAAGTATAAGCGAAACAATTAATTATAATTTAGTCGAAAAGCCTTTACGTATGTATTTAAAAAATGTGTACAAAGCAATAACAATATAAATAGATAAGTATCATCAGACATAAATGGACTAATACAATTATATATAAATAGTACTATCACAAAATTTTTTAATTCTTTGTTTTATCACAAGAAAATATGTATTTTTTAATATAACTCTATCTACTACTTTAACATAACATAACTCATTTACGTCATTTTCAAATTTCCAGAAAATTTTTACTTCTAAAAAAATAACACTTAAAAATTTTAAATTTATCATCCTTAATGTTATCATATCCTCTAATCACACATAACTATACCTTAGTAGAAATAATTCTATTTAATAGCTAGTTAATTCCTAGTTAAAATGAACTCAATGCTATTTCTTAGTTTCTAACCATTTTAAATGGGTAAATTTCTACCAGGGTATATATTTGGTTAATTAGTTAAAACATTAAAACTATTTTTGAACATAAAATGTCCAATTTCTTAAAATTTTGTTATGTAATAATTTCTTAGAATTTTTATAGTGGAAAAATTAGTCGGATTATTTTATTTATTAAAACGCAAATTTATTTTAGAATATTATATGATTATACTCATTCACATTTGACGATATTTATGTTTTACAGTTAGTACATATTATTTGTTTTTTCTCTATTTTGTATATGTTAAATTATACTTAAGGAATACTAAACACCATTGCTATGTACGTTTTGAATAACTAAATACATACTGAGAAAAAATGTAATTAAACGAATTACCTTGCGCCTATAAAACAGACAAGAACTATTTTATTAATTTTATGAATTATTTTATTGATTCAATCAAAATATATATTGTTTTAACTAATCTTTTGTTTTAATAGAAACTATTATTTTAATAGATTTTTTTTCAACATAGCAAAAGCCAGTTATTTGCATTTATAGAACGAGGCAATTATTTTAACTACTTTTTTAATATTTTTTTCGCGCTAAAATTTTTATAAGAACGAAATTTAACTCAATGCAGTGTCCAATTTTAGAATATTATGAATAAATTGAATTGAATATTGAAACAAGCATATTAATTTTTATTACCCTGCACATAACATACCTACATTTGCATATAATATAAACTTATAAAATATTTTATTGTATGTATAGCAGACGACTCAATTAACAACTTGGTGTACTTAAGTAATAAAATTTCCGGGCAAAGCAGTTTAATATTGGTCATAATATGATAGCTTAAACATAAATTTGATATTCTTTAATGACCTAATCTATTGATCATTAAAGACTCGTTTTTTAATAATTTCAAAAGGGTTTCCAATATAATTTAGTTACATAATCGAAACGTCGTTTATTTACGTATGGACATCATTGCATGTTGAGTCTTTATTACTTAAGTAATTTGTAGATTATTTGACTCATTTATATCAAAAGCATTAAACTAGATTATCACATTTTCATCTTACGAAAAGTTACAAATGCATAAAAGAAGCTGTAACTAATTAATTATCAATAAGATGAATGACGCACGTGGACAAAAACTATGAAACTGTTGTATTGACCATTCAAAAATTGCTGTTTTACTGATACATTTTTATTACAGTAATCCAAAATAATCCTACAAATATAAATAATGGGTGAAACTGTAAATAATGCACATGATTTATTATCACTTCTTAATGTTGCTTTTATCGAAAATCGATTTCTATTTTGTATACATTGATTAATATTTTTATTCGATTAGTTTTTATAAAATATTCTATCTACATTTCTAATTAAATTTTAATCAAAAAAAAAAATATTTTGATTTTGTAAGAACCGTACCCTTATGCAAAATAATTTACGTAACTTTCGAGGAAAATCGATTTTTTTGGCCTTCATAAGGTTTTGTCGATTACAATGAATAATTTATAAGTTATGTCAAAAATTTCACGTTCTACATATTTTAAATTGAATAAGAGAAAAAGCTAACTTTTTTTTTATAAGATATCTTTTTATTTTATACAAATGAGATTTTAATTTATGCTCATGAGTAAAAAGTGTGTTCACACTGATTGTCTAAAACGAGCAATATTTTTGTTCCACGGTTTCAACCAGTGTAAAGCTCATACAAATTTTAAAGTATGTCATAACTATTTTTATATTTTTTTAATACACAACTTCCAAGAAAGTAGTGAAAAATCAAGTTTCATATACTATTTTGACATTTAAACTTCAATATTGACTAATCCTTTATCAAGGCAAGGTCAAACATTTAACGTGCTTATAGCCTCACAAAAATCGAATTATAGATCCTCAAAATTTACCTTCTAGCGCGCAGTCTTTGTCCCGAGGTCTAAGAAAATTGATACTCCAAACGACTTATTTTTCTAATCTAATGGTGCCGATAGGCATGGAATGAACGGGGATGTCTACCAAGCTGCATTCGAACCACAACAATTCAGAGTGCGGCGCTTTGTTGAATTATCTACGCGAGTGACAGAGCGAAAGACGAGTAGATTTCTTTCTTAACCTTTCTCCCTTCCCGGCGTTAATAACAATTTGCAGACAGGCCTCTTTTGTGCGCTTTTGACTTTTGACATTTATTGTATGGGAGGTCAAATATTTTAATCATTCGTTACGCAGGTTTGTTGCTTGCAAGTTTAAATAATTTAAAAATGGTTTTGTTCATGTGTTAAAGTATATTTAAAACTTGATATAAATAAAATCCATAACATAATGTATGGTTTTTTTTAATTTATTATGTTAATATTACGGTGTTATGGAAATTCCAGTAGTCACAAAAATACAGCAATAAAAGGTTGAATAATGACCCGATAACAAGAGATGAGATATCGTTATGGGGTCGAGGCGGCCTAAATGCACAGAATCCTGGAATTCGATGAAGTCTTTTATGAAAGATTCCAGGAGTATCTTGAATTCCGCGCGTTCTAAAGTTGTACGCGCGACGAAATAGAAATGGCATAATGACAAACGGCTAGGAGTTCGGTAAAAATGCAGCACATTAATCTAGATTAAAAATTTTAATCACAACGTCACGTCAACGGCGTGAATTGCGCTTTAACACTTTCAAAACCTAGACTCTTAAGGACTATCCGATAGGCACAGTTTTTTAAACGAAAATTCACTATGCCTTGCCTATTATTGCACGAACGAGCGTAACAATGATCTGTGAGGCTCTGGATGTAGCGAGACCATTGTAAGATAACCATGATGGCAATAGTGACATGCGAATTCTTTATAAAGCGCGATGAGTCGACTGAAATGATCGAAGGTGTCACGTTGCCTCAGAGGCCGCGCGGCGCTGTTTTAGTCCAACTTAAACAAATGCATCAACAAACTTTTAGCCTCCGCCAGCCGAGAAAAAGCGTCATTTCGATAAATTCGAGTTATCCCGAGAGTTAACGAAAAATCGTGTTCTTTTAACAACGTGACTCCGTTTCAAAATATAACGATACCCAATTATCGTGACATTACGCGCTCGACAAAACCGTCCTCGGCAAAGTAATCATTAATAAAAGTGCAATAATAAAAAGAAAAAGTCCATAAAACGCTATAGGTTCGACCTAACGAACCTGCTAAATTATTTCCACGTAAATAATCCATGCGAGCGCTGTTAAATTACGATAAACACAGGCCCGAAGACAGAGCTAACGAGTCCGCTAATGCAGGTGTGCTTGCAGCTATACGAGCAAAGTGCATAGCCGAGCGACACGCAAGATGGTCAAGTTCGCATCGATCGTCAAAACGCAATCGCCAGCTGGAATATAAATAACAATACTCACGAGTCGAATACACACAAGGATATGACAGCAGCAGTGTATTAACAAGTCAAAAATACTGCTTCACTCGGCAGTGGCACATTTTTGAAACACTCGAAAATTCCATCCGCAGCAGTCTGCGACTGCTATCGGCACTTAAGTAAGCAAAAAAACTCTAGCTCTATTCGCGAAAAGAGCCGGAGCGTGAGCCGAGAGGCGGTCGGCACCGGTCGAAACGCCGAGTTCAACTGAAAAGTCGAGGTCTCGTGGTCAGAGGCGGCGGCGGTCAGTCGGAAACTACTTAGCGTCGGCTCGGCTCTACACTATACAGTCTTGTATCGAACTTGAGTACCCCACCTCCGGCTAATATTACAATAGTAATGACCAGCCGAGTGTATAGGAGCGAGGCGTAACGCGAATCTGTATAGGCGCGTGCGGAGCGATGCGCATTTAATGCATGTGGCGCACGCGGCTTCCTTCGCCCGGCGGATCTTTATGTGTGATTATACGCCGATTCTTTTGTGATTGTTGGTTGGTTTATTTGGTGATAAGGTTTGATTGCTTATTGGAGATAGGTTTGATTCTAGTTGGATAATAAAAATTGTTTGTCATTGCGGAGTATGTCAAAACAGTTGCATTTTTCATGAGAATCAGCAGCCGAGAGATAGAAATCAGTCACGAGCGTGGCGGTAATCTTCCTTAATTTCGAGGAGTGTAAATAAAGAGAGAAAAAGGAACTCAATTGAAAATAACTTCTGCAGCCGCGGCTTCATTTGACTCATCAAGTTTTATGTATGAAATGGAAGTCACATGCTCCCTGGACCCACACGCGACGGCTCTTAACTAATAATTATTCCTTTATTATTGATGGACGAGCTACTACTGACGCTCTTGCTGTATTCACTTTTCTTTTAGTGCCTGCACTAAGCTCATACTATGTATCCTTGTGTAACTTGTATTTACGGACATGCATACGCCGGCTTCAATTTATTATGGAATTTTTTTGAAAAAATTCTACTTTAATTAAGCTATTGTTTTTTCGAGTAGTTGTATTGATACGTGCGTATAACATGTGTTTAAAGCTTTTGATATTTAATTAAAAAGTAATAAGGATAAAGTTTTAAATAATACTAAATAAAAAACATGTTTTAAATATTTATTTTTCTCTGTTGATGCACCTTTCGAAATATTTTTTCAGCAAATGAATATCAATTTTTACCAGACAAATGAAAACATTGTTAGTACTGTAATCATGAATGGGAAGGACAACAGACAGCTTGTCTCTACTGACGCACAGTTATTTTAGCAAATAAACGTAACGTCCTGATTTAAAAATACCAAAATTTTTTAACTTTCTAATTTTCAGCGTGTTAAAAACGAAATCACCGGCACATTTTGAGTGAAAAGCGCAACTTAGCGTAATAAAACACCGAAAATTCGATCAGAACTGCACTAGCGTTGTTGTCACGAACGATAAAACGGGAAGCGATGACCTAAGCAATATCGTATGCAAGATATGCGTTAAATTTAAAGGGAAATGAAAAGGAAAATATGGTCTTTACGGTAAGGGGGGAAGCGTGACTCATCGCTTAAGTAGATAGGTTTCCTGCAAAAAAAAAAACGCATACAATGCTTGTACTAATTTGCTGTTTTTTAAAAAGTTTTACATAACTCGCAATATAACTCTTTAAATCAATTGTAAAATACTTTGTTAAAGCGCAGTTAATATCAGGTGTTTACATAGGAAATTGAATTTAAATATTTGTTTAACAAGCTTGTTTTTCTTAACAAAGCGTTAGAAATAATTAATCACGATGTTTACAATAAATTGCCGTCTAATAAATAATTCATTCTAACGTGGTTTGTAAATGTACTGCTGATTGCTACGTTCCGAGTGAAAAAGTTTTTAATCGCATATTAATTGTACATTTTTTTGTAGGTATAGAGCCGATTATCGCTAAAGAAGAGAAAAATTCTTTTTTAAAATATATAAGCGAATCAATATTAGTCACACCCGTCATCGAACAACAATGAGTTTTTTTATCGACTCTCAACGGCGCAAAGTTGAAATAACTTTGGACTTAATAAAATCATGAGTAAGATTTCGAAAAATGAAATTTCGAGCCGAGTTTACGTAATTTTCGGCGAACTTTACGTAATTACATCTTGCGCAGTCAAAATTCGCCAGTCCTCCTCTCCCACACCCCCGTCCCAGCCCACAACTCAAAATCACAATTTTTTTCCCCACCAAACGCTATGAATCCAAGAAACGCAACCTCGATGCAATCTAACGTCACGTGAAGCCTAAACGCTCCCATCCAGCCCAAAGCTCCCGGCCGTTTGACACATCGATTCTGCCTTACATTACTCACCAATTTTCAGTCTCACCCAACCAATCCAAAGCAGCGCGCGCGCGCGCCTCCCCCACCCTTCCGCCTCTCAAACACACACGCGGCTCCGAAGAAAAAAAAGAAAAGCTGAGAGAAAAGCGGGCGCATTAGTCGTGGCGTGCGATCGGCGAGCGTGCGGGAAGGCCGCGGAACGCAAAAAAGAGCTCCCTTATCGGCGCTGATCCATATTATGCGCGCGTATCCAGGGAATAACGATCGGCCGGCGCGCAGCACGCAGCCAAGAGAGAGAGAGAGAGAGAGAGGCCAGCTGCCTGCGTGTGTGCACGTATATACGTGACCCAGTGTACGTAGCTTAGATAGCCGCATAACGCGCCGCCGCCGCGGCCGTAGATGCGCGCGGGCGCTGCGCGACCGCGTGCCAATGGATCGAGCTACAAAGTGGCTGCATGCACACTGTCTAGGATATAGAGAGTGTAGAGAGAGAGAGAAGAAGCGAGAAGTGGAAAGAGTGACAGGCGGCAAGGCGAGGCCGAGGATGCAGCTCTTACCTGAGGGGGGTACAAGGTTGACTCTGCGCTCCTCGAGAACCGTTGGCTCGTCCCTTCTTCTGACATAATGCTGACTGTCCGCCGTCGCGGCTTCGTTTATCCGGCTTCTCCCTCTCGCTCTCTCTTCGCGATGAAGCGCCTTTCATCAAATGGCTTTCGATCTGTCGCGAGCGCGTGCCATTAGCCTTCGCTTCGTGACTCTGTGTTGCCCCGTATACACACCGGAGAGAAAGATGATGCGTCGGGCTGACGCAAATCTGAGATGAGAGAGCAACCCGAGAGCGCGTGGAGCCGTGCTGTGCGCTCTTCCGCAGGCGCCTGGCTCTCTGCCGATCTGTGGGAATCCGTCCCGAGCTCGGAACGATGACTAGTGGCAAACTTGACGAGCTTGAGCTTTCTCCGCTGCTCTGCGGCGCCCTGGCGCGCCGGCGCGCGCAGACGCATCAGCAAGTGCCGTCTGCTCTATAGTCTGCGACGGCCCCCGCGTCATCGGCTCGCCGTTTGCTTGGTATATGGCCTGTGTGTGCGGCGAGAGCTACGCCAAGTAGTTTTTCGATTGCGCAGAGCCGAGTTTAGGGATGTGTTGGTATATGAGTATGCTTTTTTATGTAATTAGTGGACTGCAATTTGGAGCAATAGAGTGAAAATTTTTTAATAGAATGAACATTTTTTATCGTAATTGACTGATATAGTTTATATTTGTTTCAATTTAGATGGTTTGGGTTTCTGTAAAACCAAGGTGTCGTTCTTTATTTACTGAAATAAATAATTCAGCTTACTTTTTGAATCTTTTATAAAATGCGTACTTTGCTACAAAATTTACTAGTTTAAATAATTTTTCATTTACCGACATGTACAACAATCAATACAGTATATGTTTATTTTTCTCGGTTTAGTTTCAAAGATAAAAACTTTTTTTTAGTTTCCTCGAATTTCACAGTCTAAAAAAAAATTTTTATAGATGAAATAAGTACTTTATGAAAAACTCTTGCTGTAAAGATAAACAAGGAAAATTCTGTTTTTATAAATGTACATTTATAAAAAAGGAATCAAAACATTTATCCTTTATAAATTATATTAAAAAAGCTAAGTAACAGACAATTTTTGCCTTTTGCGAGTTTAGTTTATTAAATATGTATCAGCTGTGAAAAAAATCTAATAAATCTAATAAAAATTTGAGTAGTTTGAATAAATTAAGCTACAAGTAAACGTAAAAAATCATTTAATATTCTTGCGTCGTATCATTTGCACAAATGAAAATATTTTTGAATACTTCAGAACTTATAGTATAAACATGAATAAAGTTAATAATTTTAAACCTTACATTTTGATATCGTAACAAAACTATATCAAAATAATCTACATATCTTATATTTTTTTGTTTCATGATATTTTAAAAGTATAAAGTTGATTCTTTAAAGTCAAAAAGGCGCTCTTACTCTTGGACTCTGTTTCACGATCTTTACAACCAATCAATATTGTTATCGCACTATATATACGATTACTACACTCTGAGTATTTTACTCGCGTAGTAAAAATGGATTAATACGAGCGTATAAAAACGTAAATTTTTCACGTGTATATAAAATGTGTATTTTATTCTTGCGCATGCGTTAACGTAGATTTAAAAGTTCATAATTTTAGTTTCTCCAAAAAAGAAATTTAAATGAAAAAATTTTATATCGGGATTAAAAATCTAAAATTAAAATATTAAATTAAGTTCCTAATAAGACGGTAGCATTAATAAGTCGTTAATTTTGATATTAAAATATATATAGTTATCTACAAATGATAAAAAAATTTTGTCACTGAAAATGGAGTTTGAATTTAAAAAACTTACAAAAGTTATATTTCTTTTATTTGTACGGAATACTCTTTACAGTAAAAATTCACAGAGTTCTTTTCGAAAAAGTTACATTTTACTGATTTAGTCTCGAAATAAATATTTGTAATAAAAGTGTTGCATCTCAATATACAATTAAAAATTTTTTTTTTAATGTATTTGTATTATCCTATTTTCATTAAAATAAGACTTCAAAAGAGTACAATATGCTTATTGAGTATTATCCTCATTGGGTAGTAGCTGATCATATCCGATATGCTGTCTTTTTTATAATAGTAAATATAGTTAATTCCCACAATGAGAGAATTTATCAGTTTTTAAATATTTATTTATATAGTAAATTTTCATAAGTATTAATAAAAGTGTTTATTTACTAAAAATATAGATTTTAACTGAGCAATATATAAATAATACCTATAAATTAATTTTGATAGAGCTAACCGACAAAGCTTTTATTTAAGAAGAATTATTTAAAAAATAAAAATGAATTCAGTTTCAGAGAAAATTTGTTTTACGTTTTAACTCAAAATCCATTGTGTTAATGTTAATAATAAAGTGATTAAATAAAATATATTGCGTCGTAGTAACCGTAAAGTGTTAAGTATTATTTTATCTTAATTACTTAATTATTGGAATGATTACAATAATTAAAAAATTAAGATAAAATAATACGATTGCAGAAACAAGTGTTATAAGACCTAACTCTGTCGTAGAACGTCGCAATCTTTTTGATATGTTTTTATATTAAAATATGAAAAACTACATTATAGCAATGTAACTGATTACTAACTTTGAGCTACCGAGTTTTACTGCTTCTTTAAATGAAATCTAATACAAATTCAAAGAAATTGTTGAAAGAACTAAACTTTTAAAATAAACAAAAAAAAAACTCATAAAGTAAAAATATACCATATTCTAATCATTTGGAATTTTGCAGACACATAAAATACACTAGTGCACCCTATAATCCAAGAAAGACTTTTGAAATCAATTATTATTAATTTTATTATTAAAATTATTTAACGTTTTGAACGGTCATGGTACTTTTCAACTTTAACAAAAGTATGAAGTTAAAGATATATAAAACTTCCAGCAAGGTACTTTTATTTAAATCCATTTAATTAAAAATGGCTGAGATAAAATGGTATTTGTAAATAAACAGGCATGAGGCATGGGTGGATAATTTTTTGTATCTGATTTGATAATTGTCGCTTTCTCGTAGTCTGTGACATCAATGCTGTATGGTTGTTTATTTACTAGTATCGCTGTATCACGGCTATTTTTAATTGGATTGATCTTTGATACTTTGTACGAAACTTCTTTAGATATAAAGGAACAAATACGTCGCTAAAAAGTTCTCTTTAGTTTTAACTTTAATCGATACTTTTGATGAAGTTAAAAAAACTTGTTTAATAAAAGATAATTACAATTAAATAATATTTCATGCACAATATATTAATATACTAATTAATACTAAGTGCAATACCAAGTCGACTTTAGCCTACGTTTTTGTGTGCTAAGTGTGTGATTTACACACTCATTTGAAACAGTACATTAAGTAAAACACCTGTATTATTAGAGTTTATTTAGCAACTGTTTATAATTGTTATATAAAACTCGATATTCTTATAAGAGTTTAACCATTTGATTTCCACTGTGCCCCTTGATGAAAATTTCAGATTTGGGTGTTGCAACAACATTATATTCATGCATTTATTGGAAAAAATTTTTAAATATATATTTACAGTATTTTGAGATACATCTAAAATATAATTAAATAATAAACATTGTTTAATGTAAAATAATTGTTAAAAATAATTGTTCAATTATTTTGTCAATTTAAAAGATTAAGTAATAATAAAAATAAAATTAAAATTGTAATTTCGTAAAAATTATTCGGGAAACAAAGGGTTAAATTATAGTGTATGTAACTTGTATAAACTTGTATTCGCCGGGAGATAGCCATTTACGACACAAGTGTGGTAAAGTCATTTTATGCCACTTTAACCTCAAAATCATAACTTTAAGATGAATTTTCGGCTCTCGCGGCATAAAATACGCTTCGATACTGGTGCATAAGGTGATTTTTTCCTCGTTCGACTTTTCACCCTCGCTTCGCTCGGGCGAAAAACGTCTCACGAGGCAAATAATCACCTTCCACACCCGT
>UELX01003727.1:0-21643 GCA_900480035.1 Eupelmus urozonus
CGAATATAAGTAAGAAATTTTTCGCAATTTGCAAGAGAAAATAGTTTTTCAATTCGTTATTAGCTTATAGATTCTACATAACAAGTAGTTTAGTAGTTTAAGAAAAAACTTTTTTAATTTTTTCACCAAAATAATTAAGAAAATTTCCACCTATTTTAGAGACGGAAAGAAATTTTTTTTTTAAGTAACACTTTCTACAAAAACTTGATTTTTACGAGATTATAGTTTATTTTTAAAAAATGACGTTTTTTAGGAAAATTGTGTATACGACTTCAGAAAAGGCTTAAAGAGTTTTTCATATATGATTTTGTAAGGAATAATTACATGTTGTTATAACTGTATATATTTCAATACCTTAAAAAATAAATTAAATTTATTATTAATTAATTAGTCAAATTAATTATTTCATATAGCTCAAGAATCTTGGTCCAGTGTTCTATAAAGTAAGGATATTATATGCTTAAAAGACTAGTATACGGCAACAAATTCGATTAAACATCATCAGTTTGAATTGAGAATTTGTAAATTAAATTCTTTTTAATTCAGAAAAGTAAGAAATATTTATCTTTATAAGTACAGTATTTATATTTATATTTATTAATTCAAGGATGTTTTATTAATTAAAATCATTTAGGCAAGTTCATCATAGTCGCAGACGCAGTATGAAGCTTATACTTTTTTGAAAGTAAAGAATATATCGGATATTCGTGAAGGTGAGAATTCGATGTTCTACTTTATTAAGTTGGATTAGATATTTAAAGTCTATGTAAAGGTACGTTGCGTAAAAAAATCACGTTTGCGCAAAACATCCAACATGCGTAGAACACCCTCCAATAATTCTTCTAAAAGATTTCTTTTGGAGAAAAACTTCTTACCTTAGTAAAGTATATCTTAACACTGAAAAAATTTAGTGAGTCTGAGTGATGTGACACTGAGTCTTTAGATTATTTCAAGGCAATTTAAGTACAAAAAATTTTCACGCAACGTGTTTGTTTTTACTATACGTACCATTAAAATACATACGTTTTTATCTTGATTTTCATAATTTGTATTTTGTAGGTATAGAATTTAGATTAATGAAACATTTGTATGGTACAAACGAGTTCTAGGTGCAATTGATTCAAAAATAATAGCTCTGTGGATCTGGCTTATTACAATGTTGCAGGAAACTCTAGCTTGTATAACAAGAGAGACAGAATATCAAATTAAAAATTTGATTAAAAACTATCACTATGAAATACGAGATACTGTAACGTTATTGGACGATTTAAATAATACTAAAATATTTCCAATAGTTTTGGAAATTTTAATAAATGCTAAAAATGATGTTCGTGCAAGGTATTTTGCATCAAAGATTATACAGAAACAAATAACTTTAAATCCATCAATTTTGAACAATGATTCAGTAAAATCCAATTTAATTATTGTTGCGCTAAACAACGAAATTATTGATATAAAAATTAAAAGCTGCATTTTTCAAAGCTTAAAAACAATATCAGAAAATCTGTCGGATGATTTTTATGAGATTTTCTTTAAAAATCTCAAACAATTCTTGTATAAACAAAATTATTTTCATGAAGGTTCAGCTTTTCTAAAATTAGAAAAGTACATTAAATCCAATTCAAAAAACAAATTTAATGTGCTTAACTCACTATTGATAGCTTTATCAGAAAGTAAAAGTGAAATTACTTTTGAAATATTTAATAATTTTCCCGAAACTGAATGGAGTTTAGAATTGTTAATGTACACCTTACTTTCAAAAGTTTTGCAACATACTCAAGAATGGAATATAAGTTCAGTACAAAATTTTATACAAAAACTTTATTATATTAATGATTTGGAAACAGAAAAACGTGAAAAAATTAACACTAAATATTTATTAGAGTCATTAATAAATCGAGAAAAAGAAATTCAATATGATCTTCAAAAAATGAATGATTTATTGACTTTACTGCTGTCTTCAGAACAATCACTAGATATTATTACAAACAATTTTTTAGATTTTGATACAATAATTGAACAAATAAAGATATTATGGTTAAAAGCACGGTGCAGTCACTATCAGATTACGTATACAGAAAGCGAATTATTAACGTTGAAGAGCCTGTTGCTTTATTCAATAGACGTTCTTGATAGTGTATTTGAAAAAATTAAACCTAATACTGAAATGTCTGACCTAATAAATTTCTTCAGTTTATTAAACAAAAACGATTTTAAACTAATTTCTAAAAATTATTTTTTGTATAATTACATACCGCACTACAAAAGCTTGGATTATTGGAAGAAACAACTATTTTTTCATTCAATTGAAAATATCATACGAAACGAATTTGCGAAATATGATTATACTTCAGTTCAAAACAAAGCAGATGTTGCAAGAAACATAAAATATAATCCATATTTTGTCAAATGGAGTAGTGCTAGGGAAATAAGTTACACAATGTACAATAGTGAATTTCAAATTTCGGAAAAGTATAAATTAAAATCTTCCTTTGAATCGGAACAAAAAAAAGAGTGGTTAAATATAATAATGAATGATTTAAATGAAAAACTTTCAGAAGTAGTTATGAGTTATGGATGGTCGATGGAACAGGTTAAAACATTAATTCAATCTCTTGATAATGAAACTAAAATTATTCAGTTAGTCAAGGCTCTTAAAGTAATAATTGAATACAGAATTAATAATAAGGATAATAGACTATTTAATATTATTTTGCAATCTAATTTAACGAATGTAGAAAAAAACATTTATGAAATTGCAATAAATGAAACTTCTTCAGGAACTTATAAAAAATCTTTTGATCAACTTTTAAAAGAATTATTAGAATTGAATGTTAATGAAGACATTTCAAGAATTCAAAAATCCTTAATTTTTCAGTACGAAAGTGTAATCTCAGCTTACAATAAAAGATCACGTATGTTACCCTGCAATAGCAGAATAAATGAATGGAATGAAACAAATATTGAATATTGGTCTAAACATTTTGAAAAATTTAATGGTCAAATTATTCCTGAAATAATTAAATATGAAACATTAGCAGTAATATACAGAGCCGTAGAACTGACCTGCAGAATACAACCCCGAGATATTCAGTTGTTATCGGTAATTTTATTTTTATTTACAGATAAAAATAAAGGGAGATTAGCACAAATCAGTACAGGTGAAGGAAAAACTACCATAATAGCAATGATTGCAGCTTATCATGCCTTAAATGGACATAAGGTAGATATCATAACTAGTTCTTCAGTCCTAGCTTTACCGCAATCAAAGCAACAACAAAAATTTTACACTACATTTGGACTCTCAGTATCATGCAATTCTAATAATAACCATCACAGTTATTATTCTGATATTGTTTATGGCGCTGCCAATGATTTTCAAGCCGACATTCTTCGTCAAGAATATAAAAAGATGAATGTGAGATGTAATCGGAAATGTGATATTGCTATTGTTGATGAAGTTGATAGCATGCTTATCGATGGCAATAATCATATCGTTAAATTAACAGAATCAATGCCGGCAATGGATCATCTAGAACCAATATTAGGAGCTATTTATGTACGAATTACGGCTATAGCTAGATCGATTGAAGAAAAAGATGGTAAGGTATATTACGTAAACATGAATGACAAAACTACTGAAGAACATCGTCGTCAAATTGTCCATGGTACTAAAATAGATTTTATAAAAGCAGCAACAGAGGACTATATGCGAAAATTAATACGAAGCCATCCAGATTCAATCCCAGAAGATTTTCCTAAAATTGAAATACCTAAACATTTAAGAGACTTTATATGTGAAGTACAATTGAAGAATTGGATAGAGCAGGCTGTATTAGCAATATTTTACTACGTAAATGGAAAAGATTATATATTAAAGGATGATAAGATTTTGGTTGTTGATGCGAATAATACGGGTACAATACAGAAGAATATGCAGTGGTCATGTGGATTGCATCAATTTCTGCAAATAAAACATGGTGCGAAAATTCAACCAGAAACATTGACAACTAACTTTATGTCTAATGTTTGTTTTTTCAGAAAGTATTCTTCAAATCTATATGGATTGACAGGTACATTAGGTAGTAACGTAGTAAAACAGTTGTTACAAAAAACGTATAATGTAGATTCAATTATTATTCCTTCTTTTAAATTAAAACAGTACAAAGAACTATCTACCATTGTTGTATACAACGAAAACGATTGGTATAAAGAAATAATAAGAAGTTGTCTGTTACAACTTCATAATAATAGAGCTGTTTTAATCATAACAAATTATATTAAAGAAACTGAAAAACTACGTGATATCTTTATTAAGGATTGTAACTATGAAGATTCAAAAGTAATGACATATAAAACAAACGATGATGTGAAAATTGTTGATCAAATTCTGAAAGCAGGTGATGTTTTAATAACAACAAATATTGCTGGAAGAGGTGCAGATATTAAAGTATCTGAAGCTGTTAATAATAATGGTGGACTTCATGTATGCCTTACTTTTTTACCTGTAAATTCAAGAGTTGAAGATCAGAATAAAGGTAGAACCGGAAGAACCGGAAATCCTGGAACAAGTCAAATAGTATTACTTCCTAAAAATGAAAATATTAATATTACGGATTTGAAAAACGAACGAGACTTAGAAGAAGAACGTTTTATAGAAATGGCTGAAAAACAAGTTGATATTGTCATCAATAAAGATGCTATTTTTTCTCAATTTTGTCAACTTTTATATGCAATACAAGGTAGAAATTCAACGGTGAGAGAAATTGAAATGATAGCAGTCGAGGAAAGATTTGCAATTTGGATGATTTTAAATAGCAATAAAATAGAAACATCTAGTAAAGAAGATATTATGACTGAATTCAAATTATTTAAAAATGAAATTTTACGAGATGATCAAAGCGGTAATTTAATAAAAAATCCTTACTTGTACATAAAAATTGGAAATAAATATATGGATTGCAAAAAATTTAAAGACGCTATAAATGAATACACATCAGCAATAAGAATAGATAAAAACTTTGCAGAGTATGCATATTTTAATAGAGGCGTTGCACTGATTGCAGAATATGGAAAAGATATTAAAAATGCAAATATTGATTTGGCTATTGAAGATTTTAAAAATGCTAGAAATTTAATTAAACAGAGAGAATCGAATTTACAGATATTACAAATATGTTCAAACAATAAAGTGTTTGTAGAACAATTAAACAACAAATTCAATCTTTATCGACTTCAGAAAGATGCAATTGATGAAGCTATTGGTAGTGACGTGCAGGAAATTGAAAAAGAAATTAAACAATTAGAAGAGTCGGGTAACTCAAAGGAGATATTGAAAAAGATTGAAGCCTTATTAAAAGAAATGAAAGAAAAAGTCGGCGTCATTAAAAAAGCTAAGGACGATAATGTGGGAATGGGTATTAAGTTTATTGAAATAGAAAAACGTATAAATAAAGATGAAGTTTTGTTACATACTGATGAAATTAATGAATTCAAAAGTAATGGCTTTGTTGGTACCTTTAAAATAACTAAGAAAATTAATTGGTGGAAAGTAATTGGCATATTCACTTTTGGGGCTATCCAACTTATTGCTGGCTGTCTTCTTACAATATTTACAGGCGGAATACTTTCTGTAATTGGTATAGGTTTAATAGCAGAAGGAGTTGGAGATTTTTGTACTGCAATTGTAGATGGCATAATTAATCGTTCCTTAGATTGGTCAAAGTGGGGTGTACAAAAAGCTTGTAGCTTACTTATTTCTGCAGTAACGTGTGCCGCGGAGATTGGTGTACAAGCCGCAAAAGCGGCTTACTATGTAACGAAAACTATTGCAACAACGACTGGAAAGTTTACTGGGAATGTTGCGTCTAAAATTGGTAGTACAATAGCTACAAAACTGGGATGTAAATTGGTCCCAAGTTTGGGTTGCCATGTATTTAACAGTCAATTAGCACCTATGATTCAAGAAAAAATAATTGAATCAATTAATGATACGATAGAGAAAGCCCTTATGGAAAATCCAATGGTTGAACAAATGTTAGCCCTGGATGAAAAAAATAATAATCAAAAATATGAAAATATGATTAAATGTATGGCACATGATATTTTAAATCAACCAAATAATACTGAAATCGGAAACAATTTGTTAAAAACAGGAGCAAATATTGCTTCCTGTTTGTCAACAAATGATTTAACTAAAGTAACAATAAACATGATCCCAGCAATCACTACCGCAGCATTTGCCACCCATGATTTAATGACATTTTCATCAAAATTCATTAATCAGTTGAACGAAAAAATTGATATAAAAGCTAAAGAAGACAAAATTGATGAGATGTTAAATGCTACTACTTCAGAAAGCCATCAGCATGCACCTATGGCACATAATTGCCTCAATTTAAATAATGACATTGATATCAGCAAAGTCTATAAAATAGAGGAACAAGTGAAACAATCAGACAAAATTTCAAAGTTTAATCCATTATCAAAAGCTTTAGCAAATGAAGTTTCTAAAAATATGCTGAATATTATAAGGGGTACAATTAGCCTTAATAGTTTAGAGAATGACAATGATGAAATGAAAAAGTCTCTGTACTCAATTGATCCTCTAACTATTAATCGTGCTGAAAATGAATCTTGTAAAGTGCGAGAGCAAATTACAAATATTTATGATAATATAGTAATTAGACAAGAGACAGAATATGATGAAGACGGAAAAAATAATGAACTACAAGAGCAACTAGAAAAACGTATAAAGGCTTTTATAGGATACATTTATCATGAATGCAAACTTGATATATATGTACATTTAGCTGCACTTAGTTATGTAATTGAAAAACCTATTGAAGTTTATGATCAAAAGAAAGTTTTAAAGTATGTAATTGGAGCTAATCAACATGACAATCCAATAAAAATTCAATTCTATAAAAGTGATGAAGTAGAATATTTGTCATCATTGGAAGATAAAAAAAAATATACAAATAATTATAAATTCTACTTATACAATATAGTGGCTGCGCAACTTGGAAACAATCCAGAAGAATTGAAACTTAAATCAAAAAATTTAATTAAAACTAACCCTTTTGAAGTAGCTAAGCAAGTATTTAATATTAAACGTTTAGAATTATATCA
Organism: Eupelmus urozonus; assembly: GCA_900480035.1. Taxonomy (NCBI): domain Eukaryota; kingdom Metazoa; phylum Arthropoda; class Insecta; order Hymenoptera; family Eupelmidae; genus Eupelmus; species Eupelmus urozonus. Next base: position 7,132 of record UELX01003727.1, read on the forward strand.
GAATATGAAAGTTTTTATAAATACAGATTATTCTGAAAGAAATATAAAATGTGATGAAAAATTAGTTGTTAATACAAATAGCACTGTAGAGTTTGTAAAATTAAAAGAAGATTTTTCTAAAAACTGTGTTGTATGTCAATGTAAGGCTAGTAATTATAAAAAATTTGTTTGTAAATATAGTGAAAATGTATTTCAACTATATGATATAAAAGATAATAAAATTTGTATTAATATGTTGAACATAGAATGTTAAATATATAAATGTAAGATTATTTTATTTAATGAATAAGGAGTTAAAAAGGTGATATTAAATATAATATAAAAGATTTAAAATAAAAATGCTCCAACACCATAAACAAATAGTTTATACTGAATAAGAGAACTGCATAATTTATATATTATTTTTATGTATAATTGTAAATAAAACTTGTGAAGTGTGATAACTTAAGATAAACTAAAAAAAATGTTATAAATGAATGTAATAAAACAAAAACAAATTTGTATTTCACTTTTACATAAATGTAAAAATTTTCTATTTAAATAAATTTACAGAATTATATTATTAAAATAGTGTATTGAATTTATTCTGTATGAACCCATCATTTATGTAGTATTATATTCTGGTAAATCTTACTTATGATTTTCATTTATAAAAATTTATTTTTCAAATTTAACTTTTGTTTTCAAATGTTTTTGTATATATATTTTGTTCTGATTATCAAGGTTAAGAAATTATAAACTGTAATTGATGTTATTTATACATTCTTAACAATTTATTTGATGATTAAAATTTTATGTAAACAAAATATGAGGTACAATCATTGATTTAAATGTACACATGTTGTATAGAATTTACTTAATTAGCGGATATTTTTCAAAACTACATATATATTTCCATAAGTTCATCTAATATCATATAACGTCCGACTATTATAACCATCAACATTTATAGGACTCCCACTTTGACACTTATCGCAACATAAGCGCATAATGTATGACACATACACATAATGCATAAACATTAATCAAAGTATATAACATTCATTTTCAAAAAAAAATTGACAATTCCAGCTAATTCATAAAATATATATAAGAAATAAATTTAGATTAAATTATTCCAAAAGTCCAAAGAATTTGTACAGAAATAAACATTGCCCATCGTGTCTCGTATTTCTTCTCACAATTAAATTGTTGACAGTATCGCGCACTGAATACAAGAGCGAGGGAATTTAAAATATATTTTGTTATCCTAAGCATGCAGCACCGACATTCGATGATTCTTGAAATACACGTGGCCTAGCAACAGAAACATCCTTAACGTAAAGATTGTAACAGGGCAAGATAAATCAATCAAACAGCTGTCATTCTTTCTTGAATTTTTATTACATTAATTTACGAAAAATAAAATAGGATAAATAAAGGATAACAAGCATAACACTCGGCTGATAAAAATAACGCGCTTTATGAATATACAGTAAAATAAAATCGAGATAACAATTTGCATTTCACGACGCTCTCTCTGTCTCTCTCCCTGCTTGTGCTTTATATAATTAAATTACATTATTGTTCACTTAACTCGCTGCAAACGCCACAGAATCCATCGTGTGGTAAACTGAGTTTTTTCATTGTCTTCATTCTTTTGCTTTGATAACTTTACTTAATAGGTATTAACTGATGAACTGCGATGTTTAAACTTTTAATAAGCGTGGTTGGCGACGAAAAGTGCGGCGTCACCGGCGGCTCCGGCCACACCACCCGCGTATTTTCCAAGTGCCGATTCGCTGTTCGCCTACAAAATGAGAAAATCCCGTTAGAATATGACAATATTAATTTAATAAATCATGTAAATGCTGGCAAGAACTTTGCAAGGAAAAAAATTCACAAAAAAAAGTTTGAAATCAAGCAAAATTAAATAATTTTGAAATATTTTTAAAGTAGGGTAAAAAAAATACTTAAATGTTATATAAAAATAAATAATTTCTTTTAACAAATCGATAAATCAGTTTTATGTCATCGAGTAAATAGTGCAAACATATAACAGTTTATGAGTGTTTGTAAAACTCTAAATTGTATAGGTATTTGCCATTTTTAAAATAACTTGCCAACATCTGTTGTTATTTCCATAAGAAATAATAAAAATATTATTTTTTTTAAATCATTCAACAGAGTATGTGTATTAGTAATTTGCAAATAAGTAGTAAAACAATTATAAAAACAGTGTTAGTTTACGAACAAACAAAAAAAAAAAATTAAAAAATACAAAAATTGTTATTTACAAAGGAAAAATGAAAAAAAAGCAGTTGATGCCAATCAAAAACTTTCTAATCATGAATTAAGTTTTGATCTATTATAGAAAATTGTTGATCGGCAGAGTAGAATGTACTTACTGAATTAAAAACAAAGATTAAACAGTGCGCGTGACAACAAGGATTTTGCGATAGAGGACTTTGCTAATCTAGTACTTGTGCGCTTTGACGTGAAGCGAAGTCGAGCCAGCCAGACTGACAATGCTGCCAGCTACATATTTGCCTTGACAGGCTGCGCCATTGGCCTAGAGGGAGAAGCAAAAAAACAAAAAAAATACGCATGCAACTAGTCTACTAAATAGATATAAGGCTTAAAGATAGTGATACGACGTTCTGAGGGCGAAATGCTCATCCACTGAAGAAATTGCTGCTTTACTGTAATTGATAATGTGCTATGTTCGAAACAGAATGTATACATAGACATATAGATTTAATTAATTGAAAAGTTAGATTTCACAGCAAGACAGTCGAGCATACAGAAAATAAAACTACAAAGTGGTTGAAAAAGACTATAAACATTAAACATAAAATAAAAAGTAGTTGCTACGGATTCAAATGCTAATAATTGCTAAAAGTAGTTGCTAATGATTTAAATATTTTCAAAAATAATTGTTTTATAAAATAATAAAAAGGAATATTTTAAATCGCTATGGTGTAAAATGTGAAGTTATAGTTTTAGGTAGTAAAAAAGCTGTTTAACTAAAATTAACCATACTGTTCTCGAAAAGAAATAATTATAAAATTATTAATAAAAATAATAATGTTTAATTCATAAATTATAACGTTAAAATTAACACTTAATCGATCTTCATCTCGAATTAAAATTTCTCCGTGACAAATCGATTCTATCACATCTAACTACTGCTAACTCACAAAACTCAAAAAAATCATTAGTGCACAACATAAATACGCTTATCAAACCAAGGTACGATCAAACTCAAGTCATGTCTACCTTCGCTCGCTTGATGAGCTCATCCTGAGCAGTGCCAATCTGTTCCTTCTTGCCGCCCCAAGCCTGGAGCACGGAAGCCTGGAGAGCGCGACCGTAGCTGAAGGTGAGGGCCCATGGTTTCTTGCCCGGGAACTTGTTGATGGCGTCAAGATTGACAGAGGCCTCCTCCTCGGATTGACCACCGCTGAGGAAGGTGATGCCGGGCACCGCTGGGGGCACGGTGCGGGAGAGAGCGGTCACCGTGGCGGCGGCGATCTCTTGGGGTGTCGCCTTTTTCGGGCAGCTCTGGCCGGGTGTTACCATGTTTGGCTTCAGCAGGGTACCCTCGAGGTAGACGTGGTGGTCGGCCAAGGCCTTTGGAATTAGGAAAATATGGTAAGTGATTTATAGATCACGATTGATTGATTATTCTGCAAATTAATGTAGATAGAAGTATAAAAAATGTTATATTTGAAAATGTCGTTTATTCTTGGAATAAAACTTTTTGCTTAAAAAATTTAATCTTCTAGTTTAAATAACCATATATATAGGAATGTAAAGTTATTTGCTTTATCAAAAGGATTGAAAATCATCATTTATATTCAATTTTCAAAAGTAAAATGATTATAAAAATTTTTTTCAAGTTTTTAATAATTAATTTTTAAAGTAATTAATTAAGTTAATGTAATAAGAATTATAAGTGTATCAAATAACATATTGAATATTTTTTATCAAAAAATCATGTTTTTAAAACTTTACTTATCCGACATAGACTCTGAGCGCTTCATTTCTATTTCAATTACCGCTATACAATATATAAAAAAAGTTTCTTTTCCTTACAAATCTCTAAATTTTTGGTCATTAATAAACCATGATGTTTAAATTCTTAAAATACAACTATCAGGCAAACCAATATCATGCTAATATCTCCGCGAGATGATGGCTTATCCATCTCACCTTGTAGACGGCAGCGAGGACCTCCTCAGTGACCTCTTGGCACCTCTTGAGGTCGTGGTCACCATCGGGAAGGATCTCAGGCTCGACGATCGGCACTATCCTCGCGCTCTGGCAGATGGACGCGTAGCGGGCGAGCACGTTGGCGTTCTCGAGGATGGCCAGCTTGGAGGGACAGTCCTTCTTGATCTTGAGGACGCAGCGCCACTTGGCGAAGTGGCAGCCGTCCTTCTTGTACTGGATGCAGCGGGCCTGGAGGTCGTCGAGACCCTGGGTGGTGCACTCGTCGTCGGTGCCGAAGAGGGGAACTACACCCTTGTCGACCTTGATGCCGGGGATGATGTTGCGCTCCTTGAGGAGCTGGGTGAAGGGCGTGCCGTCGTCGGCCTTCTGGTAGAGGGTCTCGTGGAAGAGGATCACGCCGGAGATGTGGTTGCCGATCACGTCCTGGAATGAGAAGGAGAGTTAGTGAGGGTTTGCGTTTCGGGTGGAGTTGAGTGTGTGTGAGAGTTGCGTTGACTTTAATTACTTTAAAAGATAGTTTTTTAAATGTTTAATTTTGAAAAAGTACAATTATATAATTTCTGTTTTGAATACTGTTGTTGACATTGAAACGTTAAAGAAAGCTTTTTCAAATGTTTATAGAATAGATAAATTAAATAAGACATAATCACTAAAAAGATACTTATGCAGTGAGCAATTATAAATTATTCGCAAGTGAACATAACTTTTTAGAATTAAATTTCATGTTTATTTTAATACAACTACTCCTTGAATAAAGAAAGAATATTCTTAACTCAATTCATACTTTTCGTAATTTATCTCATTCTAAAATATGCGAACTTTGCAAAGTTATTCAAAATAAATTTCATATTTCACTTGAATGCAAGATAACATTTTATCTGTAAATTAGTACAATGTCTTTCCAGTAAACATTCTTATCAAATTTCAATTACTCAACCTCTCCTCGTCAACAATAAAATATCTCTCTTCAGCAACGTTCAATTCTAAACGTCACCATGAAAAGAAAATCAAGTAATCACCTTGTTGGTCTGGAAGAGCAGCTGCCTGTAGGCTTTGCGGTTCTCCTCGTTGTTCTCAACATTGATGGACTGGAGACGTTTGCCGATGGTAGCGGTGGACTCGTCGGCGGCGAGGATACCTTTGCCAGGAGCGACGATCGCGTTGGCGATCTCAGAGAGCTCCTTCTTCAGCTCGGGGTCGGCCTTCAGGTAACTGTCGGCGGGCATTTTCTGAAAGGAAAATTTAAGTTTAGTTTATGAGGCTTGCTTTTTTTGATTTCAGAATCAACAGGTGTTAATCGCACGGATTTTAGATTTTATATGTAGAAATTGTTTTGATTATCGTAATCACTTGTTCTATTGTGTTTATAATTATTAATATTTAGTATTCTAATTTTGTTTTATATTTTTATAGTATTATTTATAGTATATTTTCGTAGAAGTATAACTTTAACTACTTTTCTTTGTATAAAAGACCAGATTTATAGAAAATAGAATCCGAAAAGATAAAAGAATTAGTGATAAATTTTAGTTATGACACCAAGAGATGTTACTATGCTACATCCCATACACTTTTTCATCTTACGCAATCGATAAGGTCGCAGAGTAGTATACAGCATAGTAGTTGGCATACGTGACTAGCCGTGGGGTTAACAACCTATACGAGATTCTCGGGCAGCTTTTACGAGAGTATATTTTTTATTTCTTATTTTCGACTGGAGACAAAAATAAGGTTGAACTCCCGTAACTCGCCTCGTGAATTTATGAACCTGCTCAGAATTTGAAGGCACTTTCGTTTCTTGCATGCAAAATTAATTAGCCATTTTCACTCGGGCTTTAATTAAGATGCAAATATTTTATGAATAAACAAATTTCTTTTTTTAAACCAGAAAAGATGACCTGGGATAATTTAATGCGTATCGAGTGATTATAATTAAGATTTTATCCATCCTGTTCTTTAAATTTTTACTATACATAAAAGAATGTTTCCATCTTAATTCATTAATCGCATACCTTATTTTTCTCCAGATTACAAAAACAACGCTAACTCGATACCATCGCCCAAACAATTCATTAAAAAACAAGATTTTCCTCAAACTCAAAATTAACGACCCCACCGCTACGAACACTTGTCACAATCGAGCGAACAGCCATCAAGCAGCAAACTATTTGCGTAAGTATTATATATAAGTACAGTGCATAGTCTAAGTTATATTTTTGGCCGCGGCCTTTTTTTCTGCTTGCGTTCAAGGTTGCACGAGCATCGCCGTAACGGATTTCGCTTTCATGCAGCCCTGTACTAGCCTCGCACCTGCTCAGCTGATCCTATTGTTATATATAGGGGGTTGCTCGCGCTGCGGGTCGATATGAGACGCTTGCGCGTTGTGCAGATTCGTGGGTATAATAGGATAAGTATGTTACGTATTGTATTTGTAGGGTAATAATATTTTCTTTTTTTTTCCAAATTGGAGAGTTAGTTGATTTTTTTTAATTAGATTGGGGTATCGAATGTTCAAGTATTTGTTTGATTGTTATTGGTGAAGCAAGGAGGATAATTATTCATGGACAGATAGCGTTGTTTTTTAGAGGTATTTTTAGGCTCGGGAGTATCAGTATTTTACGGTCTTGAGATAATAGATTTTTTTACTGCGTTGAGATTATAATAATAAATTTGTTATATGCTTTATCGTTATATTTTTTTGTTTGATTATTCAAAACATTTTACTTAACTGAATTTCTCGACCTTTCAAACTTTCTAAAACAATCAGGAAGAAAACCAAACCAACGGACAATAAAAAAACTTTAACTCAACGTTACATCACTTACACCGTAAAACAAAAACAGCATTATCCAACAGTAACAAAACCGATATCCCAAATCCTCACTTCTCATCCCGTCACACCCAACCAAAAGGAAAAAAAAATCAGTACAAAACTCATTATCCTACTCGACAAGCGCGTCACTCTCCTCAACGTCGTCATAAAAAAGCTACATATCTATAAGCAACCACACGTCAATACCTCCAGTCATACATCTATCTGACGAAATTCTTTGGCGTCCTGTCGCGAGGATGATGCACTGGCGAAATATTCCCTGAACCGTCACGTGCGCGCGCGCTTTCTATATACCGCGCGTCACAATTGCGCGAGATGAGGTAATTTAGGGAGAGAAAGATTGGCCAGTCAACGGGATAATTGGCGAGCTGCCAGATCAGTTCGGAGCACGTGCGTTTTTTTCGTTCGTGGGTGTATAGTGATTCTTTTTAGAGGTTTGAACTTGATTTGATTAGTGAGTTAAGGGCTTGGTTTGTGTTTTGGTGGTTTTGTAGGGTTTTTTATGTTGGTGCAGCGGTTACGTTATCAAATATATATGTTAGCCTTCACGAGAGCGATAAGCAAAGTTTAAAGATCTCCGATAATCAGGATCCATGACGCGATCGTTGTTTAATCTAAGCTTATTACTTAAGCCAGAAGATCCCACTTAAGAGCGCAAAGCAGCCATAAACGCATCCAATAACCTCTACCGCTTAGAAACTGCATCTACCATCCGGATAAACCATATAATCACCAATTCAATCCCATGCAGGCGGTATAAACCAAATCTATTAACAACTCACTCGCGAAAAAAGAAAATGCACCGGAAGAGCCACGAGCGACAAAAAAAAATCACTTCATAAAATTTACACGCGCATCAGCCTCTGCTGCTCGCAATCACAAAAGTGACGCAATAAAGAGCACGAGATAAGTAGGCTAGACGCTGGCTCGACCGTGAGTGTATATACTATTTGTACGTCCGCGGCTGAAAAACACGTGATAAAGCGCGAAGATGACCCCTTGCATTTCGCGCTGATCGACGCTTTTATCGAGGCTGTTTTGCGGTGATTGTAAGCTTCCTCGAGAGTTTCTCTTTTTATTTTTATCGAACGAGAGGGAAAGTCGCCGGGTGGTCTTAGGGAGACGTGGAAAAGTTTTCTGAGTGATATAGGAGCGAAAGTGAGGAGTTTTGGTCGAGCGAAATTTCGATGGGTGGTTTTGTTTTTGGAATGAGAGGAAAAAGATGATTCTGGAATGCGGAATTCGAAAGTTGAGCTTGTTTTTGACGCGTGGACTTTGGATGGTATAGCTAATTGCGTTGTTGGTATACCTAATGATTTGAGCATGTACGGTTTATAATTAGACGTAATTATATTCTGGCTGATATAATAACGAATCTTGTAAATATGCTATAGATGTATACTTAAACGCGTTCGAAAGGTTACAAAAGACTTCGCTATGTGTTTACCGGAAGAGCTAATCTGTTTTTCTATCTGCAATTAGGTAGAAGGAATGAAATCACGTTGTATTTAGATTTTAGAATAATTATCAATTGTAAAAAATTGCTGGAAACAAAATCCGTATTATTTTTAGAAAGGATTTTGTATTTAAGTTGTAAAATGTTATACTTTTATAATGACGTCACTTATTTAGAAGTTCTAAAATTATGACATCATTTTTGTGCTTTTTAATTTATTAAATTACTCTGATTAATAAACAAATTTACTGGCTAACTGGCTGCAAGATACGAATGAAACTTAATAAATCATATTTTTAGTATACGATAAAATGTGTAATTAGATAAGAATAAGGTAAGTTCTTAAACAAATAGAAAACTAATATTAGTCGATTTTCTCATTAACTAAAATTCTACTGCATGCTATATCTATCATCGATTTAAACTCATTTCAACGACAGCTATCATTATCCAATTTATTATTTAATTTTTTCAAATTATCGGAGAAATTTTACCAACTGATGCAAACTTGAAAATTTGCGTAAGTTTCTGAATCGATAAAAAAATAAATTTTTATTTTCAACAAAACTATAAAACTAAATCCCTTTAAATAATGAATGAAAGTAGAGGTAAATGCACAGTGACCCAAGCGGCAAATAAAACAAGATGTAATGTTCCTCCAGCAGTTTTACCCGGTCTATTTATAGGTACATCGATAACTTATAAAGTCACATGAAGAGAAATGCATTTACATAGCCGTTTTGAAAGTACAGCGAGACCGCTTTCACTTCTCACGAAACGAGTTACGATATTTGCGTTTTATCAACTGTCGAATTTTTCAAACAAACACACCCTGCTTAAACCACCTTAATTTTCATATATTTAAAACCCACACAACAATCACACCTTTAAAATCCCCGCTTCAACCTTCAAATCCATACTCAACCTCAACTTACTCCAAAACCTTACCCACATCAACCGAATGATTCATACCCCGAAAACCACGTACGCAAACGTAAACAACCCGAAAAACGCAAACTCCATTCATCCACACTCTTCCCCAGCTCCCGTCCACATCCTTCCCTTCGCGCGAAAGCCTCCCCGTCGCAGCGCGAAAATCATTGTAGATTACGCCAAACCGTCCGCGATTACGTAATATTAGCGGCGCGTAGCAGCCGACTCCATGAGCGAGAGCAGACTCCGCACGATTCCACCCTCCGTGCCCTTCTGCCCCATAAAACCCTCACACCCATACCCTCCTCACCCCTACACTCATCCTCGTACATCGAGAGCGAAAACGGGATCGATTGGCCCAGGCGGTAGACGCGCGCGCGCTGGCGCGAATGTCAGTCAAGGTCAGAGCCGCGCGCGCGCTACTAGGCCAAAGTCCGACGGTCAATACCTCGCTGGCGGAAGCTCGTTCGAATCGAGTTTTTGAATTATTTTTTTTAAAAAATCCTCGTTGAATTCGCGATAAAGAGTTGATGGTGCAGCGAGACTTACGTTGTCTGGGCTGGAGTCCGGGTGATCTGGTGAGAAAAACCGAGCGAGGCTGCTGTAGTGCGGGGAGAGAGGACGTCTGTCGTCGATCCGGTCGAAGAGCGAGCGAGCGACTGAGCAGCGGGCGGCCTCCCGCTCTCTGGCTAAGCGACCTGCGCCTTCTCCGTCTCTGTCTGGCGCGACTCGCGCCGCCCGCTGACGTCGGCCTGACCGTCACGCTGACGCTGCTCCGAAACGATGCTTCGTGCTTGTAATCGAGAGGGTATCGGTTTTGTTCACTGTTATCCTGTTTTGGGAAATCGGATGATCGAACGCTGGAATCTAATAGGCGATTAGATTACGATAAGCGATCGTTCGGGACGTAAGCAGGCGCGTAACGTCGGTGTCAACGGTCACCGTCAGAGAAAACTCCTCGGTTCAGAATTGGCTGAGCTTGAGAGAGGCAGCCAGTGGGAGCTGAGGATCCAGGGGAATCGCGCGCGCAGCCGCTTATCGGCGCCTTTTCAAGATATATATGCTTGTGTGGGTATATATGTATAAGCAGACTTGCCGAACGCGCGGACGGCAAGGTCAGCCAAGGGCACCTTCAGAAAACCGCACGAGCGCGGGTGGGCATGGCTCTATATCCTCTGTCTCTCTTCCTCATTTTACATCTATCCGGGATGCGCGAATTCCGGGGAATTTTTTTGCATGTTGGAAAATTGGGGATCAAACTGGAGCATACAATGACATTGATCGTTGCGTTTTTCAGCGGAGAATGGGACACCTGGCAGCGGGCGCAATTGGCGCAGGGTCAATGCCGAGGAGGGTATACGCAATTATAGATACTTGGCTGATCGATGTCCGTTGGCGCGTTAGGGTTTGGCTATATTGATTTGTTTGGGTTGAAGGATGATTGTTGGGTTTTTGCGCGGTTGAGGCGGATTGGTATGGGGTTCGGGGGAGCTATATTGATCGGGAGGTAGGCTGGGAGCTTTTCGGAGCTTGCGGGCTTTTTTCGAGATTTTTCTGGGAGTGGCTCGCGAGGGGAAGAAAATCGGTGAGTTGTTTTGAGTGAGAGACGGTTTGCTTTAGGATTTACGCTTTTTGTGGGACAGTTGAGTGGCTAATCAGCGCTGAGAGATTAACTGTTCGAGGAAAATTTATTGTTTCAGAGAACGCTGTCTTTGGATTTGATTGTTAGGAGCTTTACGTGTTTTTTAAACTTTTTATGCGCTTTAAAGCTTTGGTATAAACTTTACGTAACAAGTTATTATTGAATACTGGGATCGAGTAATAAAAATCTTACTTTCTTCGATTTATATTCGCTTCGACAGCACTGCTTTATTTAATTCAATATTAAATTAAAAATAATGTCTTTTAAATACCACTAATTAATAGTTAGATCGAGTACATAGATAAAATAATTTTACGAAGTTATGGAAAAATTTTTAAATTTTCATCTGTAAAAAGAAAATTATGGCAACTAATCAAGAAAAGTTTGTAATTGATATATACTCATCACTCCTTGAGCGCAATCGTCTACTTAATATTTTTACGGTTCTTTCCATTGTTACGCTTATAAAAAGAAAATAACGACCGGCCATTACGATACCAAAACAAACAATCCTCTATAATTAAACTCGTTAAAATTAGTTGGTCGCAGATATTTCAAGAATATCGGAATGCAAATACACGCGCATTGAAAGTCAAATTGCCAAGCAACGAACTCGAAAGCGTCTAATATATTATATTCAATAATTGCAAGCACAAAGGTGCTTATACATTAATGAATCGCGTTAAATTTAACCATCTGTCTTAGCTGTAGTGTCGAAAGCTCGATCACTGATTGAGAGGCTGCTCACCTCGTGTACAGCGATGCTTAACTGCGTCTTTTTCTCTCCTTCCTTTTGACTGGGATGTAAGAGATGCTGTTGTATTTATAACGCTGGTAGCGAAGTGTGCTTTTTTTATTATTAAATCGGCGGATTTTTTGGAAAGATACTTTTTTTTATTTATGATGAGATGATTCTGTTTATTTATAATTATACGAAAATAGTTTTGATTTTGAAATATATTTTATTTTTTACTTTAATTTTTTTTTTTACTTATTTAATTTTCTTATTAGCATTATTAATAAAAGCTATGTGTATAAAATAAGAAAGTAATAGGATTCGTTTTACTTTTTGCCGGCTTAAACTTTCTCCATCTTAGAGTAGTTCAAAAGAATGATAATTTTTAAAACTGCTATGGTGATGTAGGAAGCACACTAAATTTTTAATATCATTTATTATTATACCGACCTTATACCATTCCAAAATTTTCAGCATGAACATATTTTTTTTTTTTTTATAAATTACAGGAATATTAGTATACGTACGTATAACGTTAAATTAATGACTAAATATCACATTTCCTTTTTATTTTCGAGATAGCGATCAATCGTTATAATAATATTTTTTCTTACTACAAAAACTGTTTCTCTCGATAAATGAGTGCTTTTGTATAATAAATTTTATTACTTATCAATAAATAATAATAATGAATAATCAAACACCCGCTTAATAAAAGTACCATCGGCTCAAAAAAAATCATCAATAAAACAGACAAAACTCAACAAATTTATGTATATGCTAATTATGATGACATGAAAAGAAGCTATAGGCAAGTCGAGCCACGCCTTCGTTTTCGATACGTTGACATTGCCTATGCGATGACTGAGTAGTCGAAATTTTTATCAGTAAAAAACAAACCCGTTAAAGCGCTGCGGCCTTTTTACTCGCTCAAGATATAAATTACGACATATGCGTAATCAGATTAATCGGTTGCGTAAGGTATACAATGCAGCTTAAAATATTTAAGAAATATGTATATTTTTGTTATAATCACGAATAAAGTGAATTTCGGGAGTTATATTTAACTTGGATTAGGCACGTTTTATCGCCCAAAAAGTGTTATTTTGTAAGAGAATAAAAATGTTCGATTGTAGGATTTTAATTAACAAAAGTATAGAATAAATTAATATTCGGTTTCTATTAAAACACTTTTTTATTCCGTTATTTTTATTTCACATATTTAAAATTTTTATTGTAATTTATTTTTGTTAGATGTCCGTCAGACGAAATACATTCAAAATTATTTATTTAAAAAAGTTTTCTTATCCACGTACTTTTTAAATAAATGTTTAAACATTAATATATGAACAATTACTCAGTATTTATATCTTGACAATTAATTCAGATTTCGCAAGAATAATAGCTATTAGTTTCGTACTTTGCTCTTTAGACAAGATAATCATGGACTGAAGTTGAAAAATAGTGTCTTAAATAAATTTCGTAACTTAAGCAATCTTTCTTCTCATTATCACTATCCACCCTTAGTAATGAACTTTTCGAAAATAATCATAATTTATTGAATTTCAATTCATTTTATTATTGTCTTTCTGAAGTCAATGATAAAATAGTGTTTTTATTCATTTTTATGACGAAATAATTTGTATGACGAAAACATGTTACAAGATATAAAAGACTTAAAAGAATATAGTTAAAAAAAGAGCTTTTGAATTTTGTACCTGTGTATGTAAATTATTTATAGTAAGTATTAATGCCATTATGTGCAACGGTAAAAGTTATTAAAGAATAAATAAAGTATGATACAAATTTTAACTAAATGATGGAATTCTGTGTATTTTCGTGTACAAATTTAAAAATCTTAATAAATGATAAAATTAAATTATAAATGACAATTTAACAGTAAAACAGAAAAAGGTAAAAAAAAATCTAATTTAATTAAAAAAAAAATTAAGCAAGTAGTACGCGTATATAAGTACACTGATTTTTTTATCGATTTCGACTAAATTGTAACAATAGAATTTATTACGTGAGAATCTATTAATAATCAAATAGTATAACATTTAAATGCATCTGATTCTTGTATAAATTTTAAACTGATATATATTTTTATATCGATACGACCTCTGTAACTTTTTATCTTATGTAGGTATCATCGCTTATAACTCAAAGCGGCAAATCCAAATACTCAATTGGCTTTTGCAAACAATTAATAAATTAAAAGACTATTAAAAAAACATTAGCCGGTCTGATAATGTGTATATGAAGCAATAAAAATAATTATTTTTCACTATATTCACTATATAACTCACTCAACAACTTTATTAGTAATAATTATAGTTGATTTTAGCTAATATTGCCATATCACCAACATTTGTTCTAAACTATTATACTATTTATAATCAAAAAAGTTTAAATTTGTCTTTAATACACTTTAAATATGAATACAACATTTTATAAATGTAGAGTATTTAAATTTGTTTTCACAATGTCATGTCTTTAAATTTTTCTTAGGAAAAATATAATTTAAAATTCTGTATTATAAAATATAATACTTTTTAATATTTATTTTAATGTTATATTACGCACCTAGGGAGGAAAATTAAAGAATGTCCCAGATCGCATGTAAATTGTCATGCGATCTGAGGCTTTCTTTATTTCGTCCCGTGGTGCGTATACTATTTTTCACCATACCCAAGC
>UELX01003728.1:0-21642 GCA_900480035.1 Eupelmus urozonus
TGATAATATAAAAATGTAAATATAATTATGGAAAAACTATTAGTAGATTTTATTTTAGTATTTAGGAATAAAAAATAATATTTTTATTTAAATTTATAATTTAATAATGTGATCTTCATTATAGTACTTTTTGAAATAAAAAGTTTGACCTAATATTTACAACCTTCACAGAGCAGTTGTAATATATTGGGATAGTTATAAAATCATTTGAACATCATTTGAATGTTCGTCTTTTATATTTAATCCTATCTTACTACAATTATTATCAGCGTTTGTAATTCTTACATATCTTTTATATGTCAGAGACTAATGGTAAAGTTTTTAAAAATTGTTTTATCATACGATAAAATTTCCAAATAATCCCTTATCTTATACACAGTGTTTCATATTATTTTTTTTTCTAACGAATTAGGTATTTACAATACTTACGGAAAAACAAAAAATAATTTAATATCAAGAATGTAATATAAGAGATAATTTAACTTTCCACTTTTTTGCTAACTAGAATTCCCGTATACCAGTTAGAATGGTTATCCCACAAATACTTGAAGATTTTGAATTATACGTTTTTTACGTATTTATTTCCTTAGTAAATGAATGATTTATTTCCAGTATAAAAATTATATTTATTATTATAAGAAATAACTTAAAAAGAGTAAATTGGTAATAAATAATTAACCTTATAGGTGGAATAAAAATAAGTATTAAAATAATAAACTATGCAAATAATTTATAAATCAGAGCGGGCGACTCAACGGTGACAGGGGCATCGGATAAGGACGTTCACTAGTTCAATTATATTCTCTTGTTGCCCTGTGGTTGACAGTCACAAATAAAATGACTAGTCTTGTCCGCTGGACCTGTTTGATGAAGATAACCCTCCTTGAAGAAAAAGGAAAATAATTGTAATACACCAATTTATTTACCGTATTAATCATCTTTTGTAGGGTTAAATGATAAAAAATGAATGTATAATTTTATCAATATGTTTTTTTTTTCGAAAATATAACTTTTTTCACTATTTTTAGAGTAATAATCTATTTACTGTAGTATTTTTTCGTTTATAACAAAATTTTAAAAATATTTAAAAATTATAAGGTTTGTTGTCAATTTTTGTTTTTGTATGAGTCCTTGAAAAAAGATCAATAATTTATATCTAACTACCAGCCTTATTTATGGAATGAAAAAATTTTATCAAGCGAAATAAACATGTGGTATAAAAATCAAATTGAAGGTCGGACATTTGTCATTTTTTTAGAACTACTATAATATACTGAAAGTTATAAAATCAGAAGTACTCTTATGGTCGTATTTCTTCCAAATACACAGTGACCTGCACTTGGCTATTTATCGTTATATTTAATCGTATCTAACTAAAATTATCAAAGTAAGTACTTAGTTTTTATATATTTTTTAATGGTCAAGGATCATGGTAAAGTTTCTAAAAATTAATTAAAACGCATTTATATGAATGAAATTTGAGCCAGTTTCATCATTTTTAATTCGTTGTTTCTCGCAGAGATACATATTTTATGGTGCAATTTAACGTGGAACGCGGTATTTGATGCTGTTGAAAAGTAAGTAGTTGTAAAACGAGGATGATTGTATTGGCAATACATACATTAGATAGTTGTAGAATTATGATATTATTTTTTGCAAGAAATAAAAATACATAATTGTTATGTATTAGTTTTACTATTTATTGTAAATTTCCTTTATTATTTAAGACTGTATACAAAGTTCTGTTTATAAAATTTTTAGTAAAACACCTTAGAATTTAATAATCATAACATGTTTTGTTTTTGATGAAAAAGTGTCCATAACTGTGGATTTTAATATAAAGTTTTACGACAAATTTCTACTCTTCTGAAAATATTCAAAAGAATTGATAAGTTCAGAAATGTACAACCTCTTCAAACGTGAAAAAGAAAACGATGGCGATTCAAAAAAAAAAGAAGTCGATACAACTGTTGAAGACGTTCATATAAACTTGCCAAACACTCTCCTCTCGCAGAGTAATTAGACTAGATTATCCAGATCCACGTACCAATACAATACCAACACCGTCTAAAGGCCATCGCATTGTCTTTGTTTTTATTTTTGCAATTTGTCGTTCTAACAGACCTTACGTGGATTAAAATTAAATGTATGCTGAAAAATTTTTAAGACTTTATAGTATAAGGTTTGAAGTTTCTTCCGTTCGCGGACACACCATTATACGTTAAAAAGTTAATTGCTACATGAAAAATGAGATATACATTTCTTGTTGATTTTTATTAACCTATTTTTTATTTAGCAATAAACTCCGAAAAATCCACTTTTTGCCTCTGTAAGAATGTAGCATATTTTTTTCGAAAATTAGTTTGCGGGGCAAAAGTAAAATTAGCAGGGCATAAGTAAAATTTTGCGGAGTAAAAGTAAAATTAACAGGGCAAAAATAAAATTGTTTCGACCCCACGTTTCAAGATTAAAAAGTAGTCCTTTCGGTCGAGAGTGGAATAAAATATTATTTGCAACACGAAAGAAAAGTAGATATTTCACATGGGTGATTATACTGCCCGAACAAGAATATTTTTCCTGAGGGTGCGTTTATGAAAAATCTACTACTTTTGCTCTTTATTGCATAATGTATATATCGGCATCTGTAGTACTTTGCGCCCAACTAGGCAAAAAACTACTATTTCGAGATTTAGTACATGGTTTTTTTTATTCGTGTGTGTGAAATCGAGTTTTGCGCACGGAGTATCGAATATAACTATTGACTTGAATTTAGCAAATAGGTAGTCGATACTTTACGTAGCTTTTTTGATAAAATATTTTCGCCTACCCTACTGGTCAAAAGTACCACTTTCGCTCCCGGCTCAAAATCACGAATGTGATATTTTTGGTCCGGGTTGAAAAATAGTATACGCACCATGGTAGGAAATAAAGAATTACATGCAATCTGGGACATTCTTTATTTTTCCTCCCTAGGAGCGTAATAATATAATATTTTGATTTTAGATTTAACTAAATTAAATTTCATCTGTAATAATACTTACCGATGTTTACTTATTTTACTATAGTATCTAAAAACTGTAAATTTATGCAAAACTATATTTAATCGACCAATATGTATTTTATTTATAGTTAGTTTTCGCAAACCGTCATTGGTAAATAATATTTGGATCCTACTTATTACTTACTTTCCAGTGCACAATTGCAGCAACATATCTCGCTCTGCCATCCCTAACATTACCTACATCCAAATGCCGAACGCGAAAAAGACATTCTCCACACTCGTCTCCAACAACAAACCTATATGCATATCGATTCATCCCTCTCTCTCTCTCCTCCCTCTGTCCCGATCTCTCCGCGCATCCATCATACACATCCGTCGAATGCTCACACTATACACACTCGTCGAACTCTCTCTCCATGCCAAAGTACATCACTTGTATACAATTGCGGCCGCAAGCTACCTGCAAGCCACTACGTCCCCGTCGAGCTGGCGACCGCAGGTCTATACAGGCGCGCCTACCACCGCCACCGGCGGCGCTCGGGGCGTCGTCGATATAACCCCGACGCGCGCTCTCGGCACTTATAACATGTCCGACCGCCGCCAAGCTACGATGCCGCACGCCGAGATCATCTCGAGGAAGATGGGGATAGCTAGCGCACGGCTGCCCGACCTGGACAAATAGTCGGCTCTTATGGACAAATGGCTCCAGGAGAGGAAGCTCTGGCTCTTTGGTAACACACTACCCCTGCTGCCGCGAAGGTGAGTCGCGCGCCAATGCTACTACCTCTGTATGCAAACTGTAGGGCTTTTTCGCGCGCCTCTCGAGAAAGTTCGTGGGATCGCGTGATCGAGGCTGTCTCTGGAAGCTTGAAATTAGGCAACGAGTGCGGGATAATTGCGATGTTGTTTTGGACGCCGCGAGGACAATTGGCGCGCTCTTAATCGCTTGGGGGGCTGGGGTGTGATGACCTTGCGTTTTATTCTCTGTTTTTGTTTGACGCTGTGATTTTTGTTTTGGCGGATTCGATGATGTAGAGATTTTTGTCGATAGTGTATTATTAGATAAGCAATTGTGAGTGTTTATTGTGTTTTGGTTGATTAATGTTTACTGTGAACTGGACAAATACGTAAAAAGTAATTTTTTTTATTAAGAATCAATTAACGTATTTTTTCAGTTGATTACTGCACTAAATTGTGAGTAAATAAATATGTCTGGTGAATATCGTTATCTAACGTGGAATATCTGTTTTATGTGTTTGCCTAGTTCAAATAGATTTGATACGATGTCTATTGCTTTGTATCAATGGCAATCAAACAATCGTAATATTAAAATAGAACATTACCCACATTATTGTTGATAGATTACATGATAATACGAATCATAAATAATTTTAATCGGTGAAAAACCGCATAATTGTGACGTAAAAGGATTGATTAAATGTATTCTTAAATCGTAACAAATAAATTCTTCAAATGAATTTTAATTTAAAAATATTAAAAAAAAACTAAAATTGAATTCTATTATTTATTCAGTAAAAAATGATTCATTATACAAAACTTACTATAGTTCCGCGTATACCTTTTCATATACTAAACTAAAAGAAAGTAATTCTATAAAATATTAAAATAAGTAATAAAATATTCAAAAGAATTATTCGAAGGCCATTTTACATATAGTATAGACATATCCAGCAGCCATTATTCATTTTAAATACTACCATTTATAAATTACCTACCCATGCATTTAATTTCCATAAATAACAAAATAGCCCATAATTCTAAAATACTTTCATTATTCAAAAATAAATCTAAACCAACTCGCAGAATAACCAAACCACCCTTATCAAACAAAATCTATCCCGACCACCACATAATCAGCGCCAAGTATAAATTTACATAATTTCGGCCTGCCCGCAGACCACAATTACCCTCAACAATAAAAAGAAAAAAAACACACGCGACAGCCTGAAATCACAGTCCGATGGCACGAGCCATAAAAATAAAAGAAAAAATCTGCCCGTGCAAAACAGACACGACACCAAGCGCATGCGCGTGCTTTTCCTTACGTCATCGTCATCGTCAAACCGTCACGCGCAAACTCGCCGTTCGAATCAAAATTCGCGCGCTCCGCGAATCGCGTTAAATTTGACCTTTGCCGGAGGACGCGCGGCGCGTTATTGTTGCAGCTCGGTGCGCGCAGGTGAGCGTCACGCGATTCCGATGAGGAGATAGATATACAAGCCGCGACCTGGGAGAGATAAAGATACACGTAAATGTGTGCGCGGCTCGCGAGTTGCTGGATGCGCCGGAAATTGAAGCGATAATTTTCCGACGGCTTTTTATGTCCGCTATCGTTGCGCTGCGTGCAGTGTGAAAAATGGTGACGGAGATAGGGGATGGAGCTTTGAATTATTGAGGTGCTGTGGGTGGGAAGTTGGAGCTTGCGTGGAAGGTTTTTTTTTAAAGAGGGACTTTTTTTAATGTTGTGTGGTGTATTACAAGATTGCGGGTATTAATTTTTCGGAGAAATAATTTTTATTAATAAATTTATACTTTTTTTTTTAATTGATCGGCTTGAAGATTTTTTTATAGAAATATTCTTAGACATCAATATTTAAACGTTTGAGAATTCGTAATATTTCTTTAAAAGTTGTAGCTAAAAATAAAACCTTTAAATGAGTATACCAAAATTTAAAATAGGTTCTATTTATATTATGGGTATGTTTTTAATAACCTTTAATTTGAGAGACCAAAACCGAAAATAAACTTTTAAAAACTTTTAAGTTCGTGTTTAAGTTATGTTCCTTTTCCAAACCCCGTTGTCATCAATAATCAATACGAGTACTTCAAGTAATTAAAAAAAAAAATAATTTTGTTAAAAAGTTGTAAACAAGATCAACAAAACTTTAATAAAGCTTCAGTCGTCGATAAGGCAGGTCTCATTCAGACCTACCCGTGTTACTTAAACATTAGCTTTATTACTGGACGATGGCCTATGTTTAAGCAATGCGAGGTCAATACAATAAAGAAGAAAAACATTAGCTTGCATTGTAGGGTGCGTCAACTTTACACCACGAATTGATAAACAGAAAAATTATCACCCAACAATCTAAGACATTAACTACCCAAAAAAGCGTTCTAATGAATTTTTTGTAGATTATCGAATTACCTAACGACTCACATTTACATAACAGATGATGCTTTCAGTATAATATGATTTTGTTCCAACGATACAAACCGTTTGCACCATTGATTCAAAAGACAAAAAGTACGCTTTTGGATTCGTTTGTTGCGCTGCGAAGTGTTGAGGATGTACGTCTTGACCGGATTCTTTAATCCTGGTAATCTGGTCAATAATTCATCACCGTTTGTGTAAGTAGTTTTTCCGCCGAGTACAGCAAGACGCACCTTGATGTTGCTTCTCAATGTTTTCAGTGTCTCGTCATATTTTGTATGTAATTCGAAAAAAGATTTCTCGGTCTTACACAAAAAAACAAAGCCATATTTATCAGAAGGACACTATACGTTAAATCGAAAATAATTGACATATCGTCCAAATGAAAACATGAAATAATACATATCATCGAAATTACGCTTACTCACTACTGCGTATAAACATAGCATTAAATTATCGAAAAGTCAAAGACCGTACACTTTACAGCTTAAACATTTTGTTTATCTTCATCGAACAATTACCCTTCGCCAAACGCCACCACGTGACTTCCTGGTGTGTTCACACAGCTCGTGACCTTAACGTCGCGAATCCCTCGCTTATATACGATCCAGCCATTAATTATCGAAGTATAGACCGTCTTCCCCCCTCCCTCCATTATCAACAATGTTTCAGCGTTCTTTTTCTTTCCACTTCCACCAGCTCTACTACCGCGTTCCTTTTTCTTTATATAAAGCCGTCACGGGCCTCTACGCAGTTGCAGACGATTGACACGGGGGGGACAGCTAACAACCTGTGATTACGAAAATGGAATCTCGCTCTTTTTTCGCGCTGAATAATTAATCGAAAGCCAGCCGCGAAAAGAGTATGACTTTGACATCGAAAAATCGCGCGATCGATTCGACGAGTTCCTTTATGCCCTGCGCGGCGTCACGTCACCACGGCCGGAGAGTCACGCTCGTGTCTTTTTCGCTCGCTGCCCTTTTATTTCCGTGTAAACGCGATGTTTACGCGCTCGGTAGTTGAAGTTCGTTTTGCTGTCTGTCGGGCGGTTTTCGCGGGCTTGTTTTGTTATTGCTTTCGATTTTTTCGTTCAAACGAATAACGAAATTATTACGGGGAAAAAGCTAGTTATGTTTTGACGAAGCTATACAAAACACCAGCAACCCTCAAACAAACGCAAGAGAAACGGAGAAAAACCGTTCATCAACTATTCAAACCTCCAACACCCACTCTACAACCCCTCACATTCACCCCTCAAAAAGAAAACAAGCAACTCCCATCAAAACACCCTGCTCTAAATCCACCCTTTGCCTCCATTTTCCAGCCTATAGGTGTGAACGCACGCACAACAGGTGTACCGCTACGCGCAAGCCCGAGCCTATACATCCACACAACACAGCCATCTCAACATTGTACACAGAGCGCGGGAAATATCGATTGTCAATAATCAACCGGCCTAGAGAGCGATACAATCGCACTTGGCTACGCGTAAACGATGAGCAGCCCCGAGGCTCGCGTCCCCGGGGGGGCTACCTAGGCAGTGTCCGGAGCGCGAGTAGTAGCGCTCGGTATGCGCGCCGACGTGGTCGCAGCACCGCTCGAAGGGAAAAGACTCGATGAACGCCATTTTGCAATTGCTGTAGGTATCTTTGCCGTCCTGCTGTTTGTTTTTTTTTTGGTTTATCGGGGGTTGGTGTGGGGTTCGCGGATGTTTGGTTTTTTTGGTGGGTTATTGTGGTGTGTTGTGGGCGGAGAGGTTTGGTTGCTCGGTTGTGAGTCATGAGTGGTACGTGAAAGTTTAATGAAGGGCAGGCCATATGGTTCAAAGTTTGTTTAAATAGGCAAGGAGTGATGATTTTGGTGTCGTGTGTTCTCGGGGTTTTATGGATGGAGTGTCGATTTTGTGGGGTGGTTAGTTTTATGAGGTTTTTGAAAATGTTTTCTTCACCTTCTGTTGTTTGTAATTTTTTTTTAAGAATTTCAAATGCATGAATTTTTATGCTACTCTGTAGTTTTTGTTCTGCGTTCTTGTGTATAATTATTGAAATATTTTTGTAATAAAATATAGCGGGTTGTAGAATTAATATACAATCGATTATTTTTCTTGTTTATAATATGACGTAGAGAAATTTATAGTGTACTGATAAAACTTATATATCGATTTTAACTGCCGTTTCAAAGATGGAATTCTCCATTGAGTTTGATAGGCGAAATAATAAGAAAATAATTTTTTTTTCATTTATAAAATAGTATATGAAACAGTTATAACAGATAATACAAATATTACTTCATGAATAATAATATTTATAACCTATTTCGAAATTTTAGAAATTGTAGATAAATAAAACATTACTAATCTACCATTCAAAAGCCTAATATGAAAAATCAATTTCGCGCAAATAAAGATTATCCTAAAAACAAGACACGTTAAGATCACTGCTCGAGATAATACAGTTATTACGAGCCGTAAATCAGTGGAATTGCAACAGGTGATGGAATTTCTGCAGTGCAATTCAAAGAATCTGAAGTTAGATAAGAAACACTCGATAAATTCCGGGCTTCTCTTTCGCGTCGTTCTTCGCAATTTCTAACCTATTCTTTTCGCCATGTAATCGTTAATAACCACATTGTACTTGAATCTCCAAAATTCTACAATAACTTCATTCTTTCATTTTTGGATGAGCTTTCCAAATATTCCTGTTCCACATACACATAAAATCATGGTGAACGATTTGCGATTTGCAAATTATAGTCAGTTCATGCCAGTTTGGTAAGTGATAATTGCAAATTTTTAATAAGTGAAGTTTTCTGAAATATCTGAAAGTATTTTTAACATAACTATTTATGTTAAAAAAAAATAGTCGTAATTAAAACTATTAAAGTTTCATGTAAACAACCGGTTTGGGTTGATACCTTTGAAACGTTAATCAAGCAAAGTTTTAGATTCTATAAGTTGTGGATATCAAGTAAAGTCAACCTTCAGGCCTTAATTATAATACATAGAAGCAACTTTGAAGTATATACTAATTTACACATTGCTTTTCCTATTTCCTATACTCATAGTCTTATTTACATAAAAGTTTACGTTGTTTGTAAAACATTTTTATTTCTTCACTGTTTATTATCAATATTCAATGTATACCATTCTTAATACAGATAATAAACTGTTTTGTGTAAATTATATTATTTGTAAACTGTAAAACTTAAAAAAAGAATTAAATATACTGTCGAATCATGATTAAAACTTTTAATTTATTAATCGATATCACTACTATTTTTAAGTGTAAAAAAGGTTATCTTGTTTCATTAATTTTATAGGAATATATAGTCTAGCAAGTCAGTTCTATATGGGGAACATTTTTAACAGGTATTCACTTATTAAATTAGCAAATTAAAGTCCGTTATCCATTTAAATAACTGAAATTTTACGTTTATTTAATAGGCAAAAAGAATCAACGTTTCACAGACATGTTTTAGTAAATGAATGCTGGCAGATAATAAGATGGTTTTAATTCTTATAGCGATACAATTATTGAAATATTCTATAATAGATGTTTGAGTAGATGTAAATAAAAATGTTTTATGTCGATGATAATCAGTCGCATTTCACAGCAATGAGACGGTTCAAAAGCTTTCCGCCAAAATCCATAATTTTTTTAGCCATTCCAGGAGCTCGTTTTGTGGAATTACTGAGTAACAAAATAACAGGTAGTGGCTGAAAGCCTTCTCTACGGAGCTTTCAATAAACGGCGGTTTTACCAAGTTTTATAGTATTTCGCAGTATCACACGCCCTTCGCATTCCACCTTGAAGACAATAAATTCACCTTCTAAATATTTTTTCGCTCTCTCCTCTATCTCCAAAAATCTTCTCGAAAAAATCAACAATTATTACCTCTTTTTACTCAACACTAAAAAAAGAACTTCCTCATTGCCACTCAATATCCAGCCACAAGTCATTCTATCCCTCACGCCGCAACCCAATCCATCTCCATCCGTTCGATCCAGCGCCTCTGTCGCACGCATCCACGTTAATTACCCTCACGCGATCTCCGTCCTATAGCCACCACTCAGCCAAGCAATCCAACAAAACGAAGCTACGTATATGCGATTCATCAGCGTAGACTAGCCGCAAGACGCTGAGTATACGATATATAGAGTACTGCACGCGAGATGCAGCAGCGCAAGTAGTAAGCGCCTGCGCAGGTCAGCCGCCGCTGCTGCAGCAGCAGCAGCAGCACACAGCAGATGGGCCGCAGGTGAGCGAGTAGCTTGACCCCTGGTCAATGGCGAGCCGCGGCATCAGTTTGGCCGCTAGCCACAGAGCTGCGAGCATGCTCTTCGGCAGCCAGCAGTTCACTCTGCCATGCCTAGCCAAGTACAGGAAGTACGTTTCGGGGTTTACTTGTGGGATGGTTTATTTTCTCTGATGGGGATGAGGCGGCTTGAGATTAGGAAAATTTTAGAGGGATTAGTTTTTTCTTTTTGTAATTAAATTTGATTTTTTTTTCTTTTTTAAAATTGCTTTTGATTGGTTCGATTTGTTCGATTAGTTAGCGAAAATCGGCAGTTTAATCTAGCTGTAGATACTTTTCTCCACTGAAATATTAAAATTCTCCTCGTCCACCCTGGATCATTTCATCTCCCTGGCACATCTAACAAGCTCATCCTAAAGTTCCAACCGATCTACACCCCCGCAACGATCGGCATTCTCCCCCATCGCAATAACCCGACAATATACACCAATCTCTTCTCTTCGAAAAGTGAAAATCGCTGACTAAATGTGTGGTAAACGTGTTGTGGGTGCAGGTCGCGGGCGCCGAGCAAGGCGATGGAGCGTTACGAGCGGCTGGGTCGGCTCGGCGAGGGCAGCTACGGCGTCGTCTTCCAGTGCAGGGACAGACAGACCGGCCGCCTCGTCGCCGTCAAGAAGTTCCAGCAGACCGAGGACGACCCGCTCATTAGGAAGATCGCGCTCAGGGAGATAAGGCTGCTCAAGGTGAGTTCATTTTTTTCGTTGATGATGGTTTTTTTTTGCCTCGATGAGGTTGGATGCGAGGATGGGTGATCTGGTGTGATCGGTTTGTGGTGGTTTGTTTAGTATAGCGCTGAGTGGTTTTTTTTAATTGGAGGTGGAAGTTCTTAATTATGGATCTTAAAACTATTTTCTTTTATTATTTATTTAATGTTATACACGAATAAATCTTTTTTGGAAAAATTACTAAATTTTTTCTAAAAATTGTCAAAAAGTTTTATATAGTGGTAACAGATTCTGAAATTTCAAAAAAAATTATATTTTTTAGAAATTATTACGAAAAGTTTACTCATTTTTTGGATTTTTATGGCCTAATACCATTTTAAGAAATGTTTAGTCATTTATCTAAAAAATTTTTCTCCATATAGTAGGATATTATGTAACCAATAAATTCAATTTAGTAAAACAATAATTTAATTTAGTAAAAAACCTTGTTACAAAAATTCTTTTCAAATTTATCAAAATATTAAGTGTACCAGTAAAAATTCACGAAAAAATATCTTTCTAATACTCTCATGCATTTTCGACTCGGTACTTTCTAAGAACCATTCTCACCAAAAGAACACTCTCGAAACTCAAGCCGCAACCCAGAAAAAAGCCCGCATTCGGCCGGCCGAAAAAATTTGCATCTCATCGCTCAACCTTGCGCGGCAATGCACCGCGCCCTTCCATCCACGCCCCATCGATAAAGCACTAAAAAGAATCGGCCTACTCGGAAAAGCTCGCGGGCAGTTAAAGCTCCCGCCGAAGGCGCCAGGAAAATTAGCCTGCCCTTCGTGTACATATACCCACACTTACACCCTTTTTCCAGGTATATATACATATACATGAGAGAGGATAGGCGGGGGCGGTCAGTCGTTAGGTAGCCCTCGCGGTAATATACATATATGGATCGGCTTCGCGCTTGGCTCTCGGGGTGAACGAACCCGCGGGGGGAGCCTTCGCGCGCGTTGGTCACTTCCGTCTCTTGCGAGTCGCTTATCGTCGCGGCCGCCTTAGTCACAGTCGCGCGCGGCTTTAGAATGCTTTTTGTGTATGTATATGTGTAGGTGTGTAAGAAAGCGTGGCCCTGCTTCGAACGACTATTTTTAAATGTCGGCTTTTTATGTAAGTGTATATGCGCGGCCTCTTTAAATATGAAATTCGGGCCGAGTACGGGTAGTAAAGTTGAGGTTTGTAGGGATTGTTGAGCTTGGGTTAATTGATATTGTTATTGCTTTTTTTATCTAATGGTTCGTTATAAAGATTGAGGTCTTGGAGTAGCGGAAGAGGAAAGTTGAGTTACAGGCTGATTGGTCAATTACGGCGTTACTGAAATTGTTTTGAATTTCGTCCGTGAGTCTAATTGATTTCGGGACATAAAGTAATTAATTTCGATCCAGATAAAATGTAAATTTCCGCTATCATCTACAGAAAGCTTTTCGTCGTAATGGTTACACATACCATTATTATTTACACTGGTAATTTACTCGCACAAGTATTTATAGCCACGCATACATCTAAAAAAAGTCCGCTCATTATTCCAGCAAACAAAACACAATTTCAACTCAACAAAAGCTCACCAAAACTCAAGGAAAACCGCCAGCAACATACCGTCACAAATGCGCCAGCCGCTCAAACACGCGCAACCGGTGCTCGCAGTTACCGTTTAAAATAACTCCAATCCAATCATAATCCTAAAGATAACCCGCCCACTCGTAACAAAGGAAAATCCATCCGCAATTACCTCATCGAAATCACGTCATGCAACATCACCTTCCTACCACATACGTACATATAGACACACAGAGCGGCGAGGTCGCAGGGCTTAAAACATGCATGCTCGCAGCTCCGGCGTATAAAAATCGAAAGGCGGATAGCCCTCGCAATAAGAGCTCTATAGAGCTCCGGCGTTATATAGGCGGGCTATCGCGTGCACGGAGAAACGCCGGCCACTGGTCAATACCGGCCTCGCGGTCAATATCTTGGCGTGCGCGCCCGTCTGGCGGTCTTATCGTTAAGTCGTAACTCTTGGCGGCGCGCGGGCGCTGCAGGTGTGTTTTCGTTTCCTTGCCCCCTTGACTGTTATGTATAGGCTCTGCTGGATGGGCTGAGTGGATGGACGAGCGCGGCGAGCTCGTAAAGTTGCTGGGAGAGATAAGTTTTTTTGGGGCTTGGAAGATTTTAGGTTTCGAGGAGGCGAGGGAAAGACGGCGAGAGGTGAACTGGGGGTTTTAGATTTTGGAAGGAAATAAGGAAAACGCGAACTTCCAATTTTCGTGGATTTTACCGTGCAGAGTTTGCGGGATATAAAAGGCTGCAATTATGAGGGTTGAGTATGAGGCGGACTATTGCTTTTGAAAAATGCAGTTATTTTCTACTAAATTACTGTGGAGCCAGTTGTAAATATAAAAATAAAAAATTGAATACTTTTTTATTAGGTAATTCAGTACGTAAAAATAATCAATCGGTTGCATAAAACGAGTAGACGAATCGCCGATATCGACATTGTACTTATAAAAACTATGAATTACATGCAAAATGCTGCAACTTTCCGTGTAGGCATAATTATTCCTCTTGACTTCATAATTTTATTCCAACCTCACGTATATAATTTACGAGCGCAATACATTTCACAAAATACGAGCAGCATGCGCGAGTTGCATGTCGCCGACGTCTCATTAAATCCTCCATCTATACCAAGATCGAAAAGTTGAAAACTCGATCCGAATATTTTGCAACATTCAACATCCCAAACCCACCTAAACTCTAAATCTCTCAAACTAAAAATCGCGTGCAACCAGAGCTCGCGCGCAACCCCTATGCCTAGATCAGAGCCGAAAATCTCCCAGCTCTCGTCAGGTCCGCTCTCCGATAACCCGCGACGTCAGCCGCTCGCGTGCGCTCATCGCCGATGACTTTCCAGCGCGCCTGGCGCCAAGGATTCTCTAAAGAATGCATCGCGCAGCTCGCGTGAACGAAATTAGGTATATGCAGTTTGGAAAGGAAAAAAGAGCGATAGTGTGGGAGGGAGCAGGAAGCGCCGCGCCGGAAGAATACACGTTATGTATGAGAGATCCATCGATCGCGCGAGAAATCTTGAACCTGACCTCTCCGTGTATATGCGCGGTTGCGCGGAAAAATTAAGCAGAGGAGAAACTTGTATATTTTTGCATGCGAGATGCATGTGGGGAATTTTTGGGGGAGGTACTGGTGGCGATTTGAAAGGGTAATTTATGTTTGTTGCGGGTGTTCGGAAGAACGGTGATGTATAATGGCGCAATAGAGCTGCGGCGGCGATTTCGAATCGATGAATTATTGCACGTGTGCGGAGAAGGTGGCCTTGGCGGCGATCGAATCTGTATGTTCTATTCATCAGCGCGAGGTGTTTCGAATACTTTGTGCCGCATTCTTTCATTAAAGTCAACTTGCTTGCATAAATATAATTTTATTACAGGTGCTTCCTTACCTATAAGAATTTCAAGAAACAAAACAATTTTTAACAATAAAAATAATTTATTCTCTCTTTCAATTCTTAAAAACCATCAAACAAATACCTCCATCACACCAACACCAAACCTTAACTCTCATCACCCACTCGCATCCGTTTCAGAATCTGAAGCACCCGAACCTGGTGAACCTGCTGGAGGTGTTCAGGCGCAAGCGCAAGCTGCACCTCGTCTTCGAGTACTGCGAGCACACGCTCCTCAACGAGATGGAGAAGTACCCGCACGGCTGCCCCGAGCTCATGACGAAGCAGCTAACCTGGCAGATACTCCAGGGGGTGGCCTACTGCCATCGTCTGGGCTGCGTGCATCGAGACGTCAAGCCCGAGAACATACTGATAACCGGTGACGGAGTTGTCAAGCTCTGCGACTTTGGCTTCGCCAGGATGCTGAGTCCGGGTGAGAACTACACGGAGTACGTGGCGACGAGGTGGTACAGGGCGCCGGAGTTGCTGGTGAGTTGGTCGGATTGACTCGAGCCTGTGAATGTGAAATGAGTGGGTTAGGTGATTTTTTAGTTGAATTTTGGCGATGCGATTGGTGTTTAAGTGCTGGAGTACACGTTCAAGATTACGGATTCTAGGAAATTAAAATGAAATTAAAATTAAATTAGACTGCATTATACACGCGAATTTCGAATTACCCTTAAATTTGCTTAATTTTCTTAATTCGTGATGAATTATATTAGCCTGCATTCAAATAAAATTAAAATTGAATCTGACTGCATTTAACACGCGAATATTAAATAAAATATAAAAAAGAGAAGAGGTGTCTCGTTAACACGTGGAATTAAAAGTTTAATTATACGTAATGAATTGTTAAACAGTAGTATTAGGTAATATTTGATATTCTTGTTCTATAATTATTGTCAGGCGAAAATCTAATTTTTCGATTTTTATTTTTATTAAATAAAATAAAAATATGAAACATGTGTCCCGCTCTTTCCAACTTTAAATTTCTCCTAGTTTCATAATTTCATAAAAAATTAAGCTATTTTTATTTTTAATTTTCCTAGTACAATTTGATTAAAAGCTATAGATAAAAAGTTAACTATTTTTAAATTCCAGCCCCTAATTGATTTCGGCTCCCGCTTATAAATTTCTAAAAGCCAATTTCTTCAAGTTCAGAAAATCAAAAATAAAAACGCGTCATTAGAAATAACTTTTTAATAAAATATTAACCTTTAGCCCAGCCCCCAATGTATTAATACTACTTTTTCACTTTCCAAAAGTGTACATTAATCACTCAGCGCTTTCCCCAAAAAACAAAATCAACAACTCACTATACCCACCCGATCCGCAGGTAGGCGACACGCAGTACGGCACCCCGGTGGACGTCTGGGCGATCGGCTGCGTCTACGCCGAGCTAATCCGGGGCGAGGCGCTCTGGCCTGGCAAATCCGACGTCGACCAGCTGTACCTGATCAGGAGGACACTAGGCGACCTGCTGCCTCGGCACATAACCATCTTCCAGCAG
The DNA here is from genome assembly GCA_900480035.1 of Eupelmus urozonus. Lineage (NCBI taxonomy): Eukaryota > Metazoa > Arthropoda > Insecta > Hymenoptera > Eupelmidae > Eupelmus > Eupelmus urozonus. Next base: position 16,171 of record UELX01003728.1, read on the forward strand.
AACGAGTTCTTCGCGGGCATCACCCTGCCGACGCCCCAGACACTCACGCCACTCGAGACGGCCCTGCCCGACACGTCCAGCTCATCGATTCAGGTATGTGGAGTCGAGGCATTCTGCAGTGTTGCTGTAATCAAAAATTAGTTATTTGGAGGGGGTTTGGGGTGAAAATTGAGTAGGAATTTTCATCGGTATTGAGGGAATGTGTCTTGCCATAGCGGGTCGTATCTACTTAATATTTATATGACTGCGAGATTATCGTTTGTCATTTTTTTGTCAGTGGAGAACGGTTGTAGAACTTTAAAATTGTTCTAATTATTTACGTTAAAAACGATATTTTACAGCTGGACTTTCTTAACAAGTGCCTGGATAAGGATCCGGAGGAACGATGGACTTGCGATCAGTTATTGCAGCACGTTTACTTTGAAAACTTCCACTTCAAAATGCCGGAAGTAGAAACGGAGGAATTCGAAAAGATGAGAACCCTCCGCGATCGATCTAGGGTAAAAAAAAAACTCATTAAAAATCTACTTTAACATATCTAACAAGCTCTTAATTTGTCTCTTCTCAATTTTCCAGCACAACCATTTCAGTCAGATGGTCCTCCCGCAGCTTCCCAAGGCCGCTGGCTTCTCGCACAGCAACAGCCACAGCGAGAGCCGTCCGAGAAGCTCCTCGTTAAATCACCAGCAGACTTTCGATCATCTACCCGTCATAAGAGGCTGAGCGAGACCTCGTTAAGAATGTCATCATCGCAAAATTCACATATATACATATATAAATACTAAATCGGCGGTTCTGAATAAAAAAGCCGTACCTTCTGTGTATGTAAGCACAGTGGATACGGTTTCTTTGATTTTGAGCCAGCGAAATAGACTCTTCTGTGATTATACATACGAATCCGATGTACGATTGATTTTCAAAATGTTTAATATCGGTGGATACATATTATATATTATAAGCTAGTTCCTTATTTGTTTGTCTGTCTGATTTTATGTTAATGCTTTCTGTTTCGTCCGATAAAATCGCGCGAGCGCGCGCGTTGTGTTGCTCTCGAGGGTAGAGTTTAATGGCACTTTTTTATAGGTGCACCCCGCTTTTTTTTATGCTTCAAAATGCTCTCATTTCTTCATTGATTTTTACAATTGCTGAGCCCTGGTTTCGTAACATTGTACATTACCCCATTTATTATGGTCGTTATTAATAAAACTTGATAAAAAAATTTTTTTTACTTTATATTAGAACCATTCATTTTTCATATCCTATGTAAACATCCAATTACTTTTATTAAGACGGCATATACAGAATAATTAAAGTTATTTCAAATTTTATAAAATTAAAAATATAAAAATCTAAAAACGTTATATCATAATTATCAAAAAATTTAAGTAAAAAAATATGACTGAAAAATGTACTTAATCTTTATTGGAATAGACATACAAGAATTGCAATGCAAAACATAAAAAAGTCGTAATCCATGATAACCCGTCGACTTGGAAACTATAAATGTACCACATTTTTAATTCATCATTCAGCTACAGTCTGCATCAGCTGATATTTCCCGCAGATCCTCTCATTGAGAGGAGAATCCATCACAATGGCAATCATGGCATCGCGTCGGTAAGATTTAAAAATAATAAAATTAAATAAAGTTAGCTCGAACAAAAATACTTGTCACAATAAATAAAACAAAGCACATCTCGAATAAAAAAAGTCCTCTACAAACAGTTTTAAAATGGCACAGTAAAATAGAGGTTAGCTCGCATTGACCGCGGCAGTTTCACAGGTTTAAAAGTTATCGCGAAAGTAAAGAGTTTTCGCATCGATCGGCGCTTTTCCAACTTTCAAGTCCATTGCCTGTTGCTAAAACAGTCGGCTGCGAAATGAAATGGAAAATCAATTTTCCTGACCTACGTACAATAATGTACAGAACCAGCCGTGCAAGTGCATTCGGGTGCAAGGCTCCGTTGCTCAGGCGCACTGCGGCACTTCAATGTTTTTCGCACGTCACGTCAGACTGGTGGGTGACATTCAGGGAGGAAGCAACCCTTATTTTTAAAATTATTTTTTCGTATTATTATTTTAGTGTTTATTACACCTGTGGCGGGTAAATGAAAATTCTTAGTTGAAAACAGTTGTGATAAGTATAGATTGTCCTGATTATGCGCCGGTAGTTTAGAATTTTTAGCGATCGATTTGTTCGAGAAAATTGGAGAACGCGACAATAATTTTCATACAAATTCCTATAAGTTTCTGTGGTAAAGAAATCTCCTTGGGCAAATTTTATTTTAAGCTAATTTTAAGTATCAGTTGAAGTTAGTCAGGTCAAGTAAATTACATTAAATCAATTAGTTTAAAGTTACAAATTCATCTGTGCAAATTTTGTCGAGAACCAATGATGTTGACATCTTTAAGTTAAAAAAGTTTCCTAGTAGCCTTACGTAATTGTTAGACAAGTTATTATAACATAAATACAAAGTGATACTTCAAAACATATTCTCAAATGCCTTTATGCCAAAAAGTTATTGCATAAAAACTAGCTTTAGAGAAGAAACAAATTTTTGGCATTAAACTGTAACAAAAACTTTGTACAAACTCTTAATTAATAATTTGGAAAACATTCAAAGAGCATAACAGGTAAATAAAGCTGTTCGAGTAGTGTTTAAAAATAAATTACCACGTTCTCGGTAGTAGTGGAGTAGGATAGGTTGATCTAAAAATAATTCGTTTGTATTCACCTAGCGTTTCATCTACCTTGAGACTGGTCAGCCTTGTTGCACTGCTGCACAGCTGCAGAGCTATGACGGCCCAGGTTGTGCGGCTGTCATCTGGACATGACATGCCCATTGTCGGACTGGGTACATGGCAGGTGAGCACATGGAACAGATCTAAGGGTAATAGATTTCATCATCATTTTTGAGAATAATAAATACATTATAAAATTAACTTTGTTTATTTTTCTTAGATGTATAATCATTTTACTTTAAGCAATTTTATATTTTAAGAAAGAAAATTAATTTTCTCTAAATTCACTTTTTAATTTTTAAGGCGAAACCAGAAGAAATGGAAGCAGTTATAACAACTGCACTTGAGAATGGTTACAGACATATAGATACAGCATTTAATTATAACAATGAAGAAGCAATAGGAAAAAGTTTGAAAAAATGGTTTGATCAAGGAGGGAAACGAGAAGATGTCTTTATAACAACGAAGGTAAATTATTAGATGTTAAGATAAGTATATTTTTAAAAAAAAATAATAAATTTGTAACGTTTGTACAGTTACCTAATTTTGGCAATAGACCATCCGATGTTGAAAAGTTTCTCAACATGTCATTACAAAGATTAGGATTAGATTATGTAGACTTGTATTTAGTTCACATGCCATTTGCATTCATCCAAGATAATACTACTTTTGCACCTGCAACAAACAACGATGGAACTTTTACATTAGATCTACAATCAGATCCAGTAGCAGTTTGGAAGGTGAAATATTAAAATATTAATAACTTCATTTTATTAAAGTAATTTTGCATTTATTATATTTATATTATTTGAAAGGAAATGGAAAAGCAAGTCAAAGCGGGCCGAACAAGATCAATTGGTTTAAGCAACTTCAATGAATCACAAATCCAAAACATTATAAATAACTCAGAAATTAAACCAAGTAACTTACAGGTATTAATTTATAATTATATTATATTACTTTCAAAATATATTATGAAAATAAATATATTTAATATATACAGGTTGAGTTACATGCTTATATGCAACAACGACCACTCAGAGAGTTTTGTCGAACAAACAACATTTCAATAACAGCCTACAGTCCTATTGGATCACCTGGAGCTAAGCAACACTTTCAAACAAAATATAATTACAGTGCAGATAAGTTTCCAGATCTTTTAGGACATCCAGTTGTAACAAAAATAGCTATAGATCATAACAAAACAACAGCTCAAGTGCTACTGCGCCATGCAATACAAGGGGGAGTAATCGTAATACCAAAAAGTTCCAATCCTCAAAGAATCAAGTCAAATATTGATATTTTTGATTTTACGCTAACTGATAGTGAAATGGAGCAATTAAATGCCTTGGATCATTCTGAAGGTGGAAGAATTTTCAACTTTTTATTTTTCAAAGGGTAAGTGTTTGAAGGAATTATAATATTTATAAGTTTTTAAATTACAGATTTATTTTATACCTTCAGTTTCAAAATACTAATTTTGAGGTTAAAATATGAAAGCCATTAATTTTTTTCACATTATTTTTTCAATAATATTCAGATTATTTTTCTATAAAAAATCATCTTTTTAGTTATGAATAAACTTAATAAAAATGTAAATAAAACATACTTGTATGAAAAATAAATATATTTCCAGCACATATTGTTTCCAAAGTAACTCGTAATTTTTGGAATATAATTACATTTTTTAATTTTTCTTCGTGATTTCATGATGCAATAAATATACAAAACTAAATGAAGGAAAATATTATTTTATAAATATAAATAGGAATAAAAATTTACAAGTAGAAATTTGACCACAATAATAAACCGTCACGCTTGTCTTATATTTGCACAAGCGCAGTTGATCAAGCACGTGACTATATCTGTGGCTTCTCGATATAATTGGTTAAGTCCAATTTTTTCAAAATTTAGCTAATATCATTTTTGAAAAAACTGAGGGCCCCTATATCAATTAAAATTGTACCAAGCCTAAATTGGTAAGTTCATATTTAGACAAAAAAATTTTCGATTTTTTTATGAGGAGTCCATTCTAATTGAAATAACTACAATTTGAATTGCTTTTAATTTACCTATATTTAATTAATACGGTAAATTTATACGGTTATGAAATATATATTCATATTCTCCATAATAAATTATTAAAATTTTATGTTTCAATATAGTTTTTTTCCGATTTCGGGAGCACGTTTAAAGATTGAAATCTGACCAATTTGTCGAGATTATGAAAAGTGGTTTTAACAAATTATGTTGAGAAAGCAAAGTTATAAAATATTCCAACTTGTTTAAAAATTTGTAAATAAATTAATAATTAGTGTAATAACATTTATTTATTTCAACTGTTTTCTGTTTCAGAGTCGAAAATCATCCGCAATATCCATTCAAAAGTGAACTTAATTAAAACTACTCTCAATGATCTCTCAAAAATAATTTATTTTGTAAAATATTGAAATATTGAATAAATATTATTGAGTTTATTTTGTTGTAAATAAAACTTGTTATTATTATACTTTTTTTTATATGCAAGATTAATTTAACTTTTATTGCTTTTCTTTTAGAATTCTTTTTAATTTGAATTGTATTTTTTTATTAATATTTTTTTTTTTTGCCACTCCTTAATAATACACGTTCATAAAATTTATTGCATAAAAAAAATATAAATTTTTTCAGAATACGTGTTCTTTATACCAACATGTACATCAGGCGCGTCTACGCATATTTTTGTAATTA
>UELX01003729.1:0-21636 GCA_900480035.1 Eupelmus urozonus
TTCCCTCTACCAATTTTAGGCGCAAAAAGGGCCTTTTTTGCGCTCGTTGGAAAAAATACGATATGTAACGTGGGAAGAAAGGCTTTTTCAGACTCGGGTAAGGTGTTTTCAGCACCTCACCTCACCTTTTTTTTCACCTTTTTCAACACCTCACCCTCGCTAGAAAAAACTTACTTTCTCCCCTTGTTGCACAATGTACTATTATAAGTATAGCATTTTTTCAAATTATTAAAAAAAATCTTTTAAATTCGATAATTTAAAAAACTTATGTTAATTTACCATTGATTAGTGTGCCATCAATACATTGTAAATTAAATTCTTTAAAAAGATACTGCATATGTGGGGCTAATTAAGTAAGATTAAGTAAATTGCAGACAGTAGTTATTTTTCTTAATTCTTCTTTTAGGGCTTTTTAAACACTCTATTATATTATCATCATATAAGGTTTCTAAAAAACTTTTGCGTTTGAAGATTTTAAAGTGACTGAAAAAGGAAAAAGTACAGTACAAAATAAGTACTTGATTCGTCTCATTATACGAAACTATAGCTAAAAATTCGTTAATTTTCATTATTTTATTTTTACGTAGCTTTTTGCCGAAAAGGATATTCTGTATGCAGGGCAGCCATTTGGGGTGATAGTAGCAAATTCTCAATATAAAGCGCTTGAAGCTGTAAAGAAGGTCAAGCTAAATTTTGTTAGTGGTCCAAAGAAAAGACCGTTAATTACAATTCAAGATGCTTTTGCAAGCCAAGAAAAAACCAGATTTATGAAATCAGCTAATGAACCCGCAAGTGCACCACCTGGTAATGTGAGATTCAATTGAGGCATTGGCTTGAAAAATGAATACGTATACAATTTACGTACATTGAATAGTCTGTACTCTTTTTCTAGTCAATGCCTTGATTCCATTTATTAGCCAAGAAAAAACTTTTCTAAGAATATAAATTATTTTTAAGGGAAAGATATCAAATATGTTATTAAGGGTACTTTTGAATCTTCGAGTCAGTATCATTACACTATAGAACCACTCTCCTGCATTTGTATACCTATTGAAAATCAGCTTGACATATTTGCACCAACACAATGGATGGACGCTATGCAACATAATATTGCTATATGCCTAGGGATTGCAGAAAATAAGTAATTAAAGATTTATATGCATTTCTAATTGTGTATTAACACTTAAAATCAAATCCAACAAACTCTTTCTATGTTTATCACGTAAATTTACTGCTGTTTTTGTATTTTTATAACTTACCTAAATTAAAGCTTTAATGACAGTTTAATATTTATCTAAAACATTAATGTTTTAAAATGAAACTGTTATCTTTAAAATTAATACATTAATTTAATAAATAGGATTAATATAAACGTAAGACGAATTGGTGGATCATACGGTGTTAAATGTACTCGATCAATACAGATGGCATGCGCAACTGCTTTAGCTGCTTATAAATTGAACCGTCCTGTTCGATTTATCATGACCATAGAAGATACAATGAAATCAGTGGGTAAAAGACCAGCTTCTTGTCAAAAATATGAAGTTGGTGTTGATGATTCCGGAAAAATTCAATATTTAAAGAGTGACTATTACACCAATCAAGGTTGCTCATTCAATGATGCAGTAAATTTTTTTGGAATCACCTTAGCAAAAAATTGTTATGATTATTCGACTTGGAATTTAAGTGCAACTAGCGTTAAAACAGACTTACCTTCTAATACTTGGGCTCGAGCGCCAGGTAAGTTTTACTTTTTTTAAATAAATTTGAAACAATTACTTTAAATCATTGTGTAAATGCTTAAGCAATAGAAAATCAAGAAAAATGTTTCAAACTATTAGTTAAATAATTAATTGAACTATAGTTTTCAAATAACCGATTTCACTATGGTTACATTTAAATTTAAGAATTATGAATTAAAAATTGTCTTACGTTTCCAGCATCTACAGAAGGCTTAGCATTAATTGAAAATATAATGGAACATATTGCAAAAGTCACTAAAGTAGATCCAATCGATGTTAGATTGAAAAATTTAGACGAAAAATATCGAAATTCAGTCAAAACAATTATTGATGAAATAATTAAAACTTCCGATTTCCGAAATCGCCAAAAGTCTATTGAATTATTTAATAAGGTTAGTTATCATTTGTTTATTATCAGCAGAGTTTTAATCTAAATCAAATAATACTTATAGGAAAATCGATGGAAAAAACAAGGCATTTCTTTAGTCGTAATGAAATTTGATATTAGCTTTTTTGGTCCTTTTTATGCATTAGTTTCTATATATGCAAGAGATGGTACAGTTTCCATTACTCATGCTGGTATCGAAATGGGGCAAGGTATTAATACAAAGGTAAAATAATCTTTATTCTATAATTCTTCAAAATGAGTCTGAAAGTTGGTATCCAATTCACAATAGTTGATTGATTTCTTTAAAATTTTTCAAATTATAGGTAGCTCAAGTAGCAGCTTACACACTTGGAATAGATGTAAGTGTGATTAGCATTAAACCAAGTAACAACTTGACTGCACCAAATGCCGTGTTCTCAGCTGCAACTATTTCTAGCGATTGTTGCACAAGTGTATGTTGATTTTTAAAATTAATTTTACTTAACTAAAATGTTTGTAGTGTACTATTAAATTACTTTAAAAAATTCTATCTTAAGGCTGCTAAATCAGCTTGTGAAAAGTTACTTGCAAGGTTAAAACCAATTCGTGAAAGCATGGGTAATCCAACTTGGGAAGAACTTATATATAAAGCTAATTCCGAAGAAGTAGATCTTTGCGCGATTCATGCGTAATTATTTTTAATTTTATTTGTATATACATTTTTTGGTTATGAACAAATAAAAAAATACGTTACGTCATTGTAGGTATTTTCCAAAATCTAATGAGGCACCACAACCTTATTCGGTTTACGGAGCTACTGTAGCATCTGTAGAAGTAGATATATTGACTGGGCAACATATAATTCAAAGAGTCGATATTTTAGAAGATACTGGTGTTAGTTTGAATCCAGATATAGACGTAGGACAAATACAAGGTGCCTTTATTATGGGTCTTGGCTTATGGACAACTGAAGAGTTGAAATACGATCCAAAATCAGGGGCTCTTACAAATTATAGAACATGGGTAATTAACAATATATTATACTAACGAATAGTATTGGATCTCTGCATTAGTTGTAACAAATATCTAATTTGTCATTTTTTTAGAATTATAAACCGCCAGGTGCTAAAGATATACCTGTTGATTTTCGAGTAAGCTTTTTACGAAATGGCTCAAATCCAAAAGGTGTTCTGAGCTCAAAAGGTAATTGAAATATAATATCTCGAACATTCATCATAATTCTATATTATGCACCAAGGGAATAATGTTTCATGCAACATTAAACAAAATACGTTGAAAATATCAATTAAAATGATTCATGAATTAAGTAGACGAATCTTTTGATTTTTAACGAATTAACTTTATTGAATTTTTAAAAATTCGACGTTTTGGAGTGCTTAGAAAACTTTCTTTTCAGGACTACATAGAAAGGCTTAAATAAGTATGATCATATTGGTGTCAGTATTTATTTTCTATATGTATTTGTATTATTTTCGTTAAAAATGAATATATTCGTTTATTTAATTAAGAACAATTACGAGCAATAAATCTATCAACCAACTTAAAAGATTCGTGTATCGAATCATTTACAGAAGTCTACATTAGAACTGATTAAATCCAAAAACAGATTAAACGATTTTAATCAGTTTAAATCAGTTTTAATATCAAATTATACAAATAAGTCATGCTTAAAGAGTTGATTAATCTATTCTTGAAACGCTTTTTTGATAATTTTAAAAGTATATATCATTAACGATAATTTTATCTCTAGCTACTGGGGAACCTGCTTTATGTATGAGTTGCTCTATTCCCATAGCTATCCGAAACGCACTTGATTCAGCACGAGCAGATGCAGGAGATTCTGAAATTTGGTCCGACATAAGTAAGTACACAGTTTTTATAATTTATAATGATAGTAAATATATGCAATAAAAAATTGACTTCTTTTGTGTTTAATATCATTCTTTATTTCTGACTTAATTGTAACCACATCCGTGATCAGTAAGAAAAAAAATGAACCCTATTTCGCATTCAAAAAAATTATGTTCTATTATGCTCTTTTATCAAATCTAAAAAGTGACCTACAGTGTTGAGTTGGAAATAAACAGATTATAAGAATGACTTAATACTTATTTATTTTAATCAATTTAATAAATTTCAGGTACTCCGTATACTGTAGAAAATATACTAATGTCAACTTTGACTAAAAAGGAAAATATGAGTATTTAATGTCTTTAATGCACAGTTGAGAAAACAAATGAATTATGAAAAAATATAATTAGCTTCATTAAAAAAATTTCATGTGACTCATTTATTTTTAAAAACATTTATAGAATTCATTTTTTGTTTGTTAGTTCTTTTAAAATCTATTAATTGTTTTATCTATTGATCTATTAATCTATATTGATTGTTTATTTTTCTTTGCTCAAAAATTGAAAAAGTGGAGCTACATTTAAAAGTACGGCAAGTACTTTTATTATAAAACTTACTATAGTATTTCTTAAAATTATTTATCACAACGTTAACTCGTAATTGTTTTTGTTTCTTTTTTCATACGTAGACAAATAACAAACATAACGTAATTTCTTCACATACTAAATTGAGAGCATGAGAAACGTGCAATTTTTGAGCCTGCTTATAAATTGCGCTACAATGCTTGTTATCTGCAAATATTGATTTATTAACCCGAAATCAGATACGCCAAACCGCAAAAACAATAAAAAAAAATGTTTTCAACAACAAATATATATAAAAAAAATTATTTCACCTGAATAAAGCAATCTTTATAAAAGGTTATAACAAAACCCACCCGAAAAAGTGTCTACCGTCAAGCAGAACTTTATCAATAGTTATTAATAATCATTAAAACCTATTTATGAATTATTTACGGTTAATTTAAATTGATAAGTATATTATTATTTCTTACTCACCAAAAAGCGGGAAAAAAGTAGCATTTGATTATCTATAATAGTTTTTCCGCAAATTCAAATTATTTCAGCAACATTCTGGAATACACCAAAAATAATTTCCTTAAAAATTAGTTATTTAACCGTATTTTGATAGTTTTTAGCTGCTCATGTAGATATATTTACTTAATAACGAATTTTAGGACTGATAATGATGGAAAATGATTTTTTTTATAGCCATTGATATTGTAAAATCGCTGTAGGAGAAAAAGGTGATATTTTATTTTTAAAAAATGTCGACTCTATGTTTAAGATAAAAATTAGCACTTTCCAGAACAAATTATAGAACGACATGTTCTTCACTTAAAAAGCTGATACTTCTGCACTCAGTTCAAAAATACAACTAATACATGCAATCTAAGTTAAATATTGATCTTGCTTATTTGTAAACATCAGGCTCCAAAAAAATGTATTTCTACAGTCAGTAATTTACACTGCTTGCAAGTTAAAAATGTAACAAATAATGTATGTAATGTATGTATGTATAATGTATGTAATGTATGTATGTATAATGTATGTAATGTATGTATGTATAATGTATGTAGTTAACAAATAGTGATAAAATTCTAAGTTCGACAACACAAAGGTTTCTATTAAAATTTGTATCTCAAAGTTTTTTAACAATATATAAAAATACAGAGACCTTTTTTAACTTTAAATAATAATAATAAAAGGATATTTATCAATTTAGACTACTATACAAGGTGAAAATTCATTAAAATTTTATCATAACTTGTTAATAACTATTGATAAAGTCCTGTTTGACAGGAGATACTCTTTTACTGAAAACTTCTAATATAAGTATGTCAGTAATTTTTAATTATCTTACATTCTATAAAAAACCCAGTCTTACTAAAACATTAAAAAAAAATTGTGTTTTTTACTTTAGAACGTTCGAAAAAGATTATTACAATTTCTTCAAACTTTTATTTTTATAATTTATAAGTTTATTTTGTTTATGTTTCTTGTTAAATACTTAAATATTTCAACAGTTTTAGTTTACAACAATGGGCCAAAATAGTAGCTCAAATTTGTAAGTATGATTGTTATAAAAATTTAATTAAATAAATATTTTTATAATCAATAAACTTTTAGAGACTGTGATACCATAATTGAATTAACAATTAATGACCAAAAATATCAAGGTAAGCACAAATAACTAGGGAAAATTCTATTTGTTACGAATTTCAGTTATTCCAACATTATTAGATAAATATTTTATCTTTTATTGATTACAATATTTTTTTTATAAACAATAATTACAAAAATACAAACTTTTAAAAAGGATACAACCTCGCAGTTACATTTTTAACTATCGTTAACATCACACGCGTTATACGTACACAAGTTTATAAAAATGTATGAAATATTTATGAAAAGCAATCAAGAGACTATCTTTGTATAGCCACCTACTAAAAAAGAAAACTTAAAAAAATGAAGCATAGTTATTTTGACTATGATTAGTTCAAGTTAAAAAAGCCCGGCAATTCAACTTTTTTCCTGTAGTGTTTAATTTTATTCTGTTTTGTCTTAGTATGTTTTTAGTTTTAAGTTGAAAATAAAAATCAGTAAAAGAATCTTTAGAATATTCTTATTATTATTGACTTATTATTTTTGCGACAACAAGATATGCATGTTAAGCTAGACCCCAAGTCTTGTAGAGACTTATTAAAAACTTGAGGACAAGCCAAAATTTTGGGTTAAAAAGAAAAATTTTCTTTCAAAGGATATAGAAATTTTTCTATTTGGATTATCATTATAGATTTTTTATTTTAAAGTAATACAAACCTCAAAATAATAGTCTTATACTTTAAGGAGCCAGTACGATTTTTACATCCTGTTTATTGAAGATCTACGGCGACGTATACAATTCGGACCGTTTCAATGAAACAAAAATTTTTTTCTGCTGCTTATTTTATTTTTTATGAATTATATTAAAACTACTACTACTGAAACCGAATACTTTACTTTTAAAAATTATTTTTGTATTTTTTTTTCTAGATTTTTAAAAGAAATTTTTAAAAATTCATTGTCGTCAAAACTTTTTAACACCCGGTATAAATATACTCATCGTTAAATTTCTATATACATTTAACTAATACTTCAAAGAAAGTAATGAAAGAATTATCTAGTATTTTAGATATTAGTAAGTAATAATAGCTAATAAAGGCCTATGATGCCTTTAGTGACTTGCATTTATTATATTTCCCCTTATTTCATTTAGCAAAACGTTATCTTCATGTGCCAAAAACCAATAAACAACTTATAGAATATAAATATTGTATCATATATTTCGTAGATTGAAAAGGTTATTTCGTTATTTTAAATCCATTAAATGCATTATATACCAAACAATGTTATGTAAAAGACGTAATTTTTTCTCTTAGATATTAGCAACAAAGGATTAATTCTGAAAAAAGTAAATGCAAGCATGTTTTCTTTAGTTTATCTTCTTCTCTTAAGTATAATGCAGGATATTTCTACGAATAAATATTTTATGTACTATTTAAGCAATTTTTTGTACGTTTTAAAAATAAAAATAACTTCTTTTACTATAAACTTTTAATATGTGTTATTTAAAACACTATTGTAGTGATTCTATTATGTTTTGGAACTTCAAAATACATTTGAAAAGCGATATTTTCTTTATGCATTATTGGAAACAATGTAAACTAATAATAATCATATTAAAAATAGTGCCAAAAAATGTTCGTCCAGACATGACTTTGAATTATTTTATAAGAAATATTGCGAATCTAAAAGGAACTAAATATATGTGCCTTGAAGGAGGATGTGGTGTATGTATTGTATCAGTCAACGTGAAAAATAACATTTTTTCTGTTAATTCTTGTCTTGTGCCAATTTTCCTGTGTCAAGGGTATTACTTTAAATTGTGTTTTAATCTTTTTTTATATCTATACATATTATGATTTCTAAATACTATTTCGTTTCATAGTTGGTATATTACAACCATCGAAGGTATTGGAGGTAAACAAAAGGGATATAATACATTGCAAACTACTTTAGCTGAAATGAATGGATCTCAATGCGGCTATTGCTCTCCAGCTATGGTTATGAATATGTTCAGGTAAAAACTTTATTTACTCAAAAAATGAAGCACAAAGCAAGAAATAATTTCAAATTTTTTTTTAGTCTAGTAGAACAAGGGAAAACTACAATGAAAGAAATTGAAAATTCTTTTGGAAGCAATATTTGCCGATGTACTGGATACAGACCTATTCTTGACACATTTCAATCCTTTGCGAGCAATCGTAAATTACTAAATAATTTACCTGATATCGAAGTAAATATTTTATGTAGTTACGTTTTAAAATATAAAAAAAAAATTACAGAAACGCACTTAATTTAAGAGTTTTAAGTTTTATAAAATTAACAGCAATAATCCATAAGTATCAATCAAAAACTTGAAGATATAATTTTTTCAAAATAATTTAGACTTCTTCGAATGTGTCTATGTACCTTGCCTTTCTATTTATATAATAGAAGTAGTTATTCAAAATAAATGTTTCAGGATTTTTACAAAAGGCCACCATGCTCCAAAAATGACGATATTTATGAAGATACTTATAAAAATTTTGAAATAATAAACATTCATAAATTAAAACCGGTACACTTTTGCTTAAAAGACGCCGAATTTTTTAAAGTAATAAATATATCTCAAATTTTTACTATTTTCAATAAATATCCTTATTCTTCATACATACTTAACGGAGGAAATACTGGAAATGGTACATAAGAATTCACGATTGATTTTTTTATGAATTTCTTAATATATTAGGATATATTTAAAACGTACTAATTTATTTTTGTGATCTATAATTAAAATCATTATTTAGGTGTATATAGAATAAATAAGAAAAAGTTATATATTGATGTTAACGACGTCGAAGATCTTATGAGAATAAAAAAGACGAATTCATCATTAACATTAGGTGGTAACGTAACTCTTGAAGTTGCTAAAGAAAGTTTGTATAAATTTGCTACAAATTCTGGATTTGAATACCTTCATCGATTAGCAGATCATATAAGCCTTATTGGACACGTCTCTTTGCGAAACGTAGTTACATTAACTTTTAGTATTTTTGGTATATTTATATTCTTTATTAAAATCGCATATTGTTTAAATGTAGATAGGAACGATAGCTGGCAATCTCATGTTAAAGCACCAGCATAATGAATTTCCATCCGATTTATTTTTAATATTGGAAACAGCGAGTGCTGAAATCCATATTCGTATGTAATTATTAATATTTTTCAGTAAACTAATTATATACTAGTAACTAATTACGTCTTTTATTATTTCAGTTGAATCAGTTTCGTCAAAGCTTGTAATGAATCTCAAAGATTTTCTAAAAATTGATATGAATCACAAATTAATTTACAGTATAGTGTTACCAAAATTACAATCTGATAATATATTTAAATCTTACAAGGTATTTTATTTTGAATAAATTTAAGTCATTTTTAGTTCAATATAATTAAAAAATCTTTGTCAATCCATTGGCATTTTTTTTAAGTTAAACTTAATTTAATCGTTCAAAAAAAAAGTACATAAAAAATTTTAATTAAAAAAATAACTATTTTAGATAATGCCAAGGGCTCAAAATGCACATGCAGATGTAAATGCTGGTTTCCTATTTAAATTAGATAAAACAACTAAAGTTCTAAGGAAACCAAATATTATCTTTGGAGGAATCAATCCGAATTTCGTAAGTTTTAGTAAATATTTTAAGTTTTAATATGTAACAAATATTTTTTTTTAATTAAAAATTTTATTTTTATTTCAGCTTCATGCTTCAAAAACTGAAGAATTTCTTGTGGGAAAGACACTCCTTGACGAAAGTATTTTAAGAGAAGCTTTAAACATTTTAGATTCTGAATTGAAGCCTGACTATGTTTTACCAGATTCCAAACCAGAATATCGTAAACTACTTGCGGAAAGTTTATTTTATAAAGTAATTATTAAAACTATTAAAATGAATGATAAAAACTAAACGTTAACAAAATACATACACTAATGCTAACAACCCAAAATTTTGCACTAAATAGTAAGGACGCCTATTATTACATTTTTCTTACTTATAATAAAAAGTTGTAAGAGATGACTAGAAAAGGTAGAATTTAAACAATTTTAGTTGAATATCGATATATCCATTCAACGTAATTTACAATTTACGAAAGTTTATTAAAGGAACATAAGGCCTTCAAAATCTATAATCAGAAATTAATTATAATTAAAATTTATAATATATTTGAATATTTTATTAAGCTCACTGAAAGTGCATTTATCTGCCTCATCCAAAATTTAACATAATTTTCATTTCTGTGTAAGTTAAGTTATAGCTTTTATTCCCACTTTCAGCAAGTTTGTTAGATTTTTTTCAATATGTTATATATTTTAATAATTACAAGTAATTTTTATTTACATATGACCTCCTAATAAATATTTATCTTATAATTTCAGTTTATTCTAAACATAAAGCCTGATGAAATTAATTCTAAACTCCGTAGTGGTGGAGATATTTTACAGCGTGATATATCTTCTGGAAAGAATGACTACAATACGGATAGAAATTTATGGCCAGACAATCAGCCAATACAAAAACTAGAAGCTCTTTATCAAACTTCTGGTGAGGCTGAATATGTTAATGATATACCAGAAAGAGAAAATGAAGTATTTTGCGTATTAGCATTAGCCGAAGCCATTGGTAAAATAAAGGACATTAACTATTCTGAAGCTATGGTACGTTATGTTGATATTTCAACCTACTTAATTTTGTTTAAACAATGTTCTATAAAAAGTCTATTATCTACAATTGAAAAATTATATATAAGTAATATCACATCTTTTTATTAAAACTAAAGATTTAATCTTGAATTTCATTTTTATTCAATTTTCTAATAAGACTCTAAACTTCACGTTAACTAAAATAATTTATTTTCAAGCCAGAAAGTTGAAGGAAGCACCAAACCTTTTTTTATATTCCCTACAATCTAAAAAAATATTAACATTTTTAAGAGATGTTTAATCTAAAAACACTCCTCAATTTGTTGATTTAAAAAAAAATAGAAAAAAAATCCTAAAGTTTACTCATAAATTAATATATTAAAACTTATTTTTTTATACAAACACAAATAGTATAAATCGATAAAATCAAAAGTTTTAGTTTCTTCAAAAAATGAAAAGTTCTGTATAGAATTTTCATTAATGAGTTTTGGATATAATTACTTTGTATATATATTGAAAGTTTAAATAAAACTATACATTGACTATTTAAATAAAATTTTAATAATTAAATATGTTATAAATTATTCATAACTTACCATGAAATAATTCTTATTTTAGAAAATGGATGGTTTTATTGATTTTTTTTCGGCCAAGGATATACCAGGAAAAAATGTTTTTGTGGAAGGTTCAAAACCAAATTTCTTTATAATCGCTGATGAGACGGTATGTACAATAAAAATAATAAAATATTTATTATATAATCTGTTAGATTATTCTTTAAACTATATTGAATTCGATTGAATTTATTGTTTGTGTGGTGTAGATTTAAAATAAAGTAGACAAGTCTTTTGATCTCCACGAACTATCCAAAGTTTATTCATCTGCTGACGTTTCGGACGTGTTAACAAACGTCGGCAGATGAATAAACTTTGGATAGTCCGCGAAGATCAAAAGACTTGTCTACTTTATTTTAAATCTTTATATTATACTCTATACTTATACGCAAGTAGTTTCATAAATTATAATGTTTTCTTTATATAGTTATTTGCTGATAAAGAAATCATGTACGTCGGCCAGCCTTATGGTGTCATTGTTGCTAAATCGCAGGCTGAAGCACTTGATGCAGTAAAGAAAGTGAAATTAATTTATGTTAATGGCCCACGGAAAAGGCCTTTATTAACAATTCAAAATGTTTTATCTAGTAACGATAAAACGAGGTTGCTTGAAACAATGAAGGTACCTGCAACTGATTCACCAGGTTAAATAAATTTATTATTTTTACATATATCAATTAAAATATGTATTTGGTAATTTAAACATTTCTTTCTTAATTTATAGGTAACGATGTTAAACATATTATTAAAGGAACTTTCGAATCAGGAAGTCAATATCACTTTACAACAGAACCTCAATGCTGTATTTGCATACCAATAGAAGATGGGTTTGATGTCTATGTTGCAACTCAATGGATTGATTTTATGCAGCACAGTATTTCTACATGTCTAGGCATCCCAGAAAATAGGTAATAATTAAATTTTATAAATAACTTTTATTTTATCACAAATGCACAATTTTTCTAATTTCAAAGACACACGGTAAAATTATGTTGGTAGTTTAAGAAACTCTTTGTAATTTTGAGACTTTCACGATTTTTCGAGACAAGTTAAATATCGTTGAAAGTAAGGAATTTGATAAACTCAAAGTAATTTGTAAATTAAGAAATGAAAGATCCTATTTATCGTCGTTATAACATGATGCGTTCTCCATAAAAATGTAAATTTCAATTTAAAAAGTTATTAAATATTCTTAGAACATATATTTATACCCTTTTAATATTTTGAAAAATTATGTAAAAATTATTATTAAGATTTTTAATTCTTAAATGGTAGGATTAATATCCAAGTGAGACGTGTTGGTGGTTCTTACGGAGCTAAATGTTCTCGGTCAGCGTTAATAGCATGCGCGGCTTCTTTGGTAGCTTTTAAATTGAATCGTCCAGCTCGATTCAATATGACAATTGAACACATGATGAAGGCATTGGGTAAAAGACCTTCTTCTTACCAGGAATATGAAGTAGGAGTTGATGATTCGGGTAAAATTCAATATCTCAATTTGGACTATTGGAGTAATCAAGGTGCCTCATTTAATGACGCTCTAAATTTTTTTGCTATTGAATTGCTAAAGAATTGCTACGATTTTTCAACGTGGAATTTGACTGCATCAAGTGTAAAAACAGATTTATCTTCTAACACATGGACACGTGCACCAGGTTAGTAGTTATCTTTTCTACTTTTATTTTTTCAATGTATAATATAATTTAATTTTGATACAGTTTAATTATAAAAATTTTCAGCATCCACAGAAGGATTAGCTATGATAGAAAATATAATGGAACATATTTCAAAGGTAACCGGAAAAGATCCGATCGAAGTTAGACTCCAGAATTTAAGTTCCAGCGATAAAGAGATAGTTGAGTCAATGATTAATGAAATCACGAAAACTTCTGATTATGAGAATCGCCGAAAATCAATTGAATTATTTAATAAGGTGAATACAATGATATAGTATTTCATAACATTCAAATGACTAAATTTACACATTGTATGTAAAGTTCAATTTTTTGTACACTGGAATAAAAAAGAATAGACTAAATTAAGTTTTGTAACTTTGTGTGGATTTTTCAACTTCTCGCTTCATTCGGGCACAAAAATCTACACGATGTTAAAATCAATTTCTCCAGTATTAAAAATAGCTAATTCTAATAAATTACATTTTTAGAATAACCGATGGAAAAAACAAGGCATTTCTCTGGTATTAATGAAGTTTGACTTAAATTTTTTTGGCCCTTTCCCTGCGTTAGTATCAATATATGCCAGAGATGGTACGGTTTCTATTTCTCATGGTGGTATCGAAATGGGTCAAGGAATTAATACGAAGGTAGGTAGTACATTATAGTAAATAATACAGTAATTTCCGTAAAAAAATCTTCTAACTGGATTTTATTAATAATGTTTAAAGTATTAATCAATAATAAGCTTTCAATTGAATTAGAGTATTAATTGAATACATATTTCTACAAAAATTAAATATTATCTACTAGTCCATACACTAGGTAACTAATTCTCTGTAAGAAATAGATTTATATCAACCGAATTTTAGGTAGCTCAAGTAGCAGCTTATACTCTTGGGATAGACGTAAATTTAATAAGTGTTAAGCCAAGTACCAATCTAACAGCACCTAATTCATTAGTAACTGGTGGAAGTCTTGCTACCGATGGCTGTACCAGCGTTAGTTCATTAACATTACTTTTTAATAATCGTAAGACATTTTGATAATACTAAATGCATCAAAATATTTTAGGCTACTAAAACAGCGTGCGAAAAACTTGTTGAACGGTTGAAACCAATAAAAGAAAAACTTAGTAATCCATCTTGGCAAGAACTTGTATACAAAGCTTTTAACGAAGGAGTGGATCTTTGTGCAACTCACGCGTAAGAACCAGTGATCAGATTTTATAAATAAGGCCCCTAGTAGAGATGATTCCATTTAATGGCTAGTTAATCTCTAGAAAAAATGTATTCAATGCTATTTCTTAGCCTCTAACTATTTTAAATAAATAAATTTCTACCAGGTGCTAATTGTAAATAAGTAAAGCTTAGTCTAATGATTTTGACTTTGACTACAGGTATAATCCAGCAAATGATGCTATACCAAAAAGTTATTCAGTTTACGGATCAGCTGTTACTTCGGTAGAGGTAGACATATTAACTGGTCAACATATTATTCAAAGGGTTGACATTTTGGAAGATACAGGCATTAGTTTGAATCCAGAAATCGATTTAGGACAGGTGCAAGGGGCATTTGTTATGGGACTTGGTTTATGGACAAGTGAAGAGTTGAAATATGATCCAAATTCGGGAGCACTTACTAACTACCGAACATGGGTAATCGTGAAACACATAAATATTTGTTTTCTTTTTAATTATAAAATTAAATTTGCCACGTGAATTGTATATTTTTACGATGAATACTAAATACTGCTTGTAAATTTATTTTTAGAATTATAAACCTCCTGGTTTTAAGGATATTCCAGTAGATTTTCGAGTCAGCTTTTTACGCAACGCTCCAAATCCAAATGGCGTATTGCGTTCAAAGGGTACAAAATAGTGAATATTTGCTAAAAATGTATTTATTAATAATAATTGTTGTAAATAATGATTTTATTTACAGCAACTGGTGAACCTGCTTTGTGCATGAGTTACTCTATACCAATTGCAATCAGAAACGCCCTTGATTCAGCTAGATCCGACGCAGGAAACTCTGATATTTGGTATCAACTGAGTAAGTTACGTAATTATACAAAATTGTATTTAAATAAACAAAAAACAATTCTCATCTTAATACATTTTAGATGGACCAGTAACAGTCGAAAAAACATTGATTACTAGTTTAACCAATAAAGAAAATATGCATCTGTAATTATAATAAACTAATTAATATTTTATATGCTGAACATGTAATATTTTTCATTTAAAACAATAAATATAATTAATAAATATATAAAGAAATTAATTATTAATTTTTTAAAAATTTTTTAATTATTTTATCAAATTTTTATTTTTTTATTTAAAAAATGCACTCTTCTTACTTTGGTGTATTACTGGAATTAATTTCGTTTAAAAAATTATAAAATAAATTTCATTTCAATTATTTTAATAGATGCTTAAGATTCGAAAATATGTTTTAAATAGAATATGTTTACAAAAGATGGTCAACTATTATGCAGAAAATCAAATTTTTGATTTCCTAATACAGTCTTTAAATTTTTCTCCGAATACTAGAATACGTAGCTCTCTAGCTTGATTGGCAAGAAAATTATAGCACTATAAAAACTGCAAAGTCACATAATGAGCGTTACAATATGCAGTGCCAACTAGTATAAAAATGTTTGCATATTGAGATCTAAAAAAAAGTAGAAACATTCCACATACATTTTACAAAAGATTACAATTTCTAACAATAGCAACTAATTCAGTTCATCAAGATAATCAAAATTACAGATAATAAAAAATAACCTAATTTGTTGATTGCACAAACAGATTCATTTGAACAATTAACGGTAGCAAATCTCATTTCCTTTCTGCGCTCATTCACTATAAAAAAAATCTTTCAAATTATTAAGCAAAGCCAACGCGCTCGCAAACTGACAATTAAGGTGCATTTGCTAGTTCGCGGTGGCGTTATGCAAAAGTTGAGTGCTGTGTGCTTTGAAGATGTAAACGGGCATCGTAGAAGACGCGGAGTGAGCATAACAGAACCTTACTAAGGAGAGTCACGTGGATACATCGAGGGAAAGACAAATCCACGCTGCACTTACTTCTCGAACTGACATATACTTGAGTGGGGGCAATCGAAAATTCGTGAGAGAGGGACTTTTCATCTCATGGAAAGTACAGTGTCCGATAAGTCAAAAGAGCATTTACATGCTGGCTGCAGTGCGGTCGAACTGTCGGGAGAAACGACATTGTAAGGCTCAGTGGTTATTTTTTCTCTGTGTTAATTTTTCTTTTGAGTGCTTTTGTGAAGTATGGGGCAAGGAGAGAGCACCTCGGCTTGTGAAGCGTAAGTTAATATAGTTTTTTAATGCTATTTCACTTTTTAAAATATTACATTGCTTATAATTTTTACTCACACGGATACAGTATCATTTTATTATTGGTACTTTTTGATCAAGAACGGTTAAGATACGGAATCTTACTTTCACTGCGCTTTCACCATTTCAGAAGAATGCATGATTACAAAACAAACGCGGCTCATAAAAGTGTAGTTTAAAGTATCATATGCGTAAATTAGAAATTAAATTATACATTTTGTTTGGTTACATAGTTATATTAGTTTATTTTTTAACTATATTCGAATTTGAATTCATATTAAATATAAGCATGTCAAACTTACTCAAAGAAGTTGACAACTTCGCATTTGCAGATTTTACACTGTCTATCTTCTTATTTATTGATCTAAATATATACAAAATATTATTCCGACGATTCCTTTATAAATAAATATATTAACTTCGTAAGTATGATTTCATTGGTAAATATTTTCATAAGATAATTGAATTTCAAATAAAGATGTTGTAAACTCCATCGTTCATTGAGCTTTTTGTTGTTTTATAATTTTATGTATATAATAAATTAAATTATGAAATTGACAAAAACTAATCATTACATTATTATTTGAAATTGTTCAATTTAAAAAATTTTGTTACAATGCTATCATTATAATTTATAGATTTTAGTGAATCTATCGTACGAGGTATGTTAACGTAATAATTGAATCAATCGATCTCCTTCGAATCAACGTAAACTTTATTTAAAAAATGTCGACGTTTCGGGACACTTACTAAGACTCCTTATCAAGACATAATATAATGTGTTTTTTTATTTTATTATGTCTTGATAAGGGGACTTAGTAAGCGTCCCGAAACGTCGATATTTTTTAAATAAAATTTACGTTAGTTCGAAGGAGATCGATTGATTCAATTATTACAATACTATCATTATAATATCTAATCGACTGCCATTTCGAATATGAACAAATTTACAATAATGTGTAAGATATTAGACGTATTTCTAAGAAAGCTATTAGCGATACGATATGCCTCTTCTTACTATGATGATGCCGCAGAATGTTACTTTGTAAACTAGCTGGTCTGCTAAATAACACATCTTGTTAGAGCTTGTTAAGTAAGGTAATATCCGTTTCCTTAATAATTTGAAATTATTTTATACACATAGAATTTTTTTTTGCGTCACACTGTGGTGATTAAAAATTCACATAATTAAATGTTACCATCGGGAAACGGAAATTGTCAGCGATAAAAATATAGGATATTCTCTAATAATAATTTTGTAATATTATATTTAAGTACATGAATAAATATAAAATTTATTTAAATAATAATTTTCAGAAGCAATAATTTAAAAGCTATTGACAATGATGATTCTGCTGTTCAAGTATCGATCAACAATGTCATGTACAAGGGTTCGTTTATTTATTTTTTTGATAAAAATTTTAAAAAATAAGTCTAATTCAGAAAATATAAATATAAAATGTATTTATCTTTGTAGTTTCCAAAGATATACCAACGGGTACATCATTGAATACTTTTATTCGCGAAGTAGCTAAACTAAAAGGAACTAAAGCTATGTGCCATGAAGGTGGATGCGGTGCATGTATTGTAGCAGCAGAAATGAAGGGTAACGTAATAGCTGTGAATTCTTGTCTCGTTCCAATTTTCATTTGCGATGGGTAAGTTAGAATACATTAATTTTTTTATTAGTAATAAAATGCTAAAATAATTATCTAACTGCGTAAACGATACATTTTTAAATATTACAGAAATTTTTAAATTTAAAATACATCATAGAGTTTATAATTTTTAAAATAATTATAAACTCTTTTCAAATTAAAAGTCTATCGTCAATGTTTTTTTATTTATAAACGAATATGTCAGATATAACAAAATAATAAAAATTTTATAGATTCAAAAAATTAAATAATAAAAATAAAACTTCCAATCATTATTATAAATCATCATTTAATTTGAATTTCGCAGAAAAATTAAGAAAGTTTCTGTATATTTTGTCGAATTAAAAAAACTTGAGCAACATAATTAGCTTTTAAACTATTTATAAAAAGTGAATTTATTGAATTTTAGTTGGAAGATTACAACAATAGAAGGAATAGGAGGTCGAAAAATGGGATATCATACATTGCAGGCTACTTTGGCTGATATGAACGGATCACAATGCGGTTTTTGTTCACCTGGGTGGGTCATGAATATGTACAGGTAAATGTTATAAAGATTTATTTTTTAAATTTTATTAATCAAACATTTTTGGACTTAATCTAAAAATAATTATTTTAGTCTTACGCAAAAAGGTAAAATGACTATGAAAGAAGTCGAAAATTCGTTTGCTAGTAATATTTGTAGATGTACTGGTTATAGACCAATTTTGGATGCATTTAAAAGTTTTGCAAGTGACGCTCCTCCTATGATGAAGGAACAAATTAAAGATATTGAAGTAATTTTTCACAATTTATATGGCCTAATTTATATTTTGTAATACTTTTGGCATTGTAATATTTTAGGAGCTATATAATATACGTTCGTGTAAAAATTGTCCAAAAGAATCATGCAGTGGAACATGTCAAGATTTAGAAATCATTTATAAATCAAGTATACCAAGAACCTTGAAGTTACAGTTAAGTAATTCTGTAATATTCCACAAAGTTGTAGATATAGATGGTATATTTGATATATTTACAAAACATCCCGACGCAACTTACGTGCTAAATGGAGGCAATACAGCTCATGGTATTTAAAACTGAAAAAAGTGAATTTATTTTCTAAATGTTATTACAGTTTTACCTCATTGTAAAGATTTGTTCCATACTTTATTTAGGTGTTTACCGCCTTAAAAAGAAACAAATATACGTAGATATCAATGACGTAGCAGATTTACATAGGATATCAAAAGAAAAAGATTCATTAACGTTAGGAGCTAATGTTACACTTTCAATGGCAAAAGAAAGTTTTGAAAAGTATATGAATGAGCCAGGATTTGAACACTTAAAAAATATGGCGGAACATATTGATCTTGTAGCAAGTATTCCTATAAGAAATGTTAGTATATTAGAATCACGTAAAGTTTAAAATATCTGGATGCACCTTCAACCTTACAGAAAATTATTAATTTTTTTTCATTTTAGATAGGGACAATTGCAGGAAATTTAATGATAAAAAATCAGTATCGTGAATTTCCATCAGATATATTTTTAATATTAGAAACTGCTGGTGCACAAGTTCATATTCGTATGTAAAATGTTCATTAAGACTTGAAAGCAGATTGATATATAATCAATACTTAATTTATTAATTTTTTATAGTTGATTCACCAGGGTCAAAAAATAGCATGACATTATTAGAATTTTTGGAAGTCAAAATGCATAAAAAATTGTTATATAGTATAATTCTTCCAGCAATGAGTAAGGAATATGTATATAGAAGTTACAAGGTAGATTTTCTTACTTATCATTCATTCGTCTTTTTTAATTGAGATTTAATATACTATACTGAGAAAAAATCAATTCAACTATTACGGATTTAATTACAAAGTATAAAATATTTTCTTGGCGTAATTATAGTTAATTTAAAAAATGAAATAATATTGAATGTTTTTTCTTGGAAATGTTATTTTTATTTAATCTAATATACATTTTATTTTTGGGCATTAAATAAAGATCATGCCTAGAGCACAAAATGCACACGCTCTTGTCAATGCCGGATTTCTTTTTAAATTAGACAATAATGGAAAAGTTATGGAAAAGCCAAACATAATTTTTGGAGGAATAAGACCAGATTTTGTAAGTTTAGAATTTATTCAAAATTTTACGTATTATTTATCATATAAAATACATTTTGTAGCTTCATGCATCAAAAACCGAAGAATTTATGCAAGGAAAATCCATTTTTGACGTAAAATCGCTTGAAAGTGCATTAAAAATTTTAGATTCGGAACTTAATCCTGATCATGTTTTGCCAGATTATACCCCAGGATTTAGAAAACTTCTTGCAACATCATTGTTTTACAAAGTATGCAGAATTTATCTACAAAATCATATAAATTGGATCTAATATTGTACAACCTACGTTTTACTAATTATATTTTCACAGTTTATTTTGAGCGTTAATCCAAATAAAGTCAATCCTAAATTACGTAGTGGTGGAACTTTACTACAGCGCGAATTGTCTTCGGCAAAGCAAGATTTTGATACCGATCGCAATTTATGGCCAATTAACAAGCCAATTCCAAAAGTTGAGTCTATTTATCAAACCTCAGGAGAAGGCGAGTATATAAATGATATTATAATAAAGGATGATGAAGTATTTTGTGCTTTAACTTTGGCTGAAGCTCCGGGAACTATTGAAAAAATTGAGTATGAAGAAGCTTTGGTAAACTGTTTTTCTAAAATTTAATAAGCTTTGGAATTAAGTTGATTTCTTATGATAGATATAAAAATATTATAGGATATAGACGGTGTAATAGCTTTTTATTCTGCGAAAGATATACCAGGAAGCAATACATTTATCAATTCCGCCAGTAAATATTTCTTCCTGGATGAAGATGAACTCGTAAGTATTACTATCAGAATGTTGAAAAACATGTTTTTTTTTTACATTATCCTCGGTAAAATGAGAATGATTTATTTCCAAATAAAATTCAATAATAATAATATTCCTTCTCAATCGTCGTAAAATAATATCGTTTTAATAGGTATTCGCGAACAGAGAAGTAACTTATGCAGGACAGGCCTACGGTGTGGTTGTAGCCAAATCTCAGAATATAGCTCAGTACGCTGCATCGAAAGTAAGACTGGTATATCCTAATGGACCAAGGCGAAAACCAATGATCACCATACAGGACGTAATAGCGAGCAATGACAAGACGCGCATGTTGAAAGTTGTGGACTGGCCAGCAGAGAAACCAGCAGGTACTCATTCTCATTTTTTAAATCACACCGTAATTAGAAAAAGTTTTAATGATTACAACTGTAATGAATTTATATTCGATAAATCGATGGAAAATTAGAGAAGAGAGGAGGACTCGAAAAAAAGGGTACCGCTTTAATCGGCTGGGAATTGAACCCAGGACGTTCCATTTTCGCGATGGATGCTCTTCCCACTGAGCTACCGATGCCTGTGCACATTTCTTTTCGAGTAGTCCTCATATAGTCAACGTGATGAC
>UELX01003730.1:0-21616 GCA_900480035.1 Eupelmus urozonus
TGGTCGGGTTACCCCGAAAGTATAGTAATTATTTCCGAATCGTTTTGTAATCTTTATAAAAATCTTCTCTCAGTGTGAATTCTAAATTAAACAAACAAAACATAAATCACAACTCGCATCACCAAATCCCACAAAAAAATCACATTAGACCCAAAGACCAACCATCTGCGATATCCAATAATCTATTCATGCAATTTCTCCCGAACCCATCCCAACGTCTCTCCGTATTCCACAAGAAACCCTATGTAATCCCATAAGCGCTCTCCTACCCTCCTGCATCCCGAAAATCAGCGTAAAAACACGTACGCGCTTTTTTCCTCGATACATAAGCGCGTGCCGCGTTCATACACTTTTTCAGCGCGCGTGTATACAGCTCAGGATGGGGGAAAGAGAGAAAAGAAAGCGATGCTGCAGCCGCGGAAATTTACAGCTGTGTGGACAAAGCGGATCTGGCGGCTTTTCAAAATACGCGCGTGCGTACTGGATTTATGGCGGATAAACATTTGGGGTCGAGGCTTGATTGTCGATTCCATTAACGTTTTTCCCCCGTTTCTGCTGATCTTTGTGTATACGAAGCGCTTTTCGTGGATGAGCTTAATTGGGAGGTTTTGGATTTCGGGTGTGAAGATAAATGTTGTTGGGAAGTATGCAGTTTTGGTGATTTTATGCACCGCAGCCATGTGGCTACTGTCGCAGGGGAAATTGAGGTGTGAAACAGTTGGCGGGGGCACTTCTGCATGGGGGGTTCGTTTGTGCGTTGGTGAGTTTTCGATCGAGCGATTTTAAAATCGCTCGGGCGCGCTGATTGTTATAGTCGGGACGCTGGTTTCGGTGATTTAAGCTGGGGACTGGGATCGGTTTAGATAGGAGGAATTTATTCATGAGCGCTAATTTTATTGTAGGTTGATGCTGATACGGGACCGGTTCAGTGGGACGACTACTCTTATCGTTATGGGATTGGATTGGTGAATTAATTATTTGTAAAAGAATAGTTTTGAGTAGAGTTACGACAATGACATTAAGTTCACGTATCAAATTGAGCGTATTGAAGTTGAATAGTAACGAATATACTAAATCGGTTAGATAAAGAAGTAAAAATTACAAAAGAATATTTGAAAAATCTGGATTTATTCCATCCATTCATCTGAATTCAAAAAGGAAACACAAAAAACCAAACGCACAGCAGCAAAAGCTCCTAAACCCCATTTTCCTCCTTTAAAAAATAAAATCGATACAGCTTTACGGTAACGAAACTCATCCATCCTGAAAACCGTCACCGCCCATCGAAGCGCAAACCCGATTACGTCCAGCTTCCCAACTACTCTTGCCTTGCCTAAATCCCGGCGACTCAATTACCAAATCCAGCCGGCTCTGAATATTTTTCCACTCGATTATCCTCTCCCCTACATCAAACTCTCAGCCCTTTCACCCCGACCCACACATTACAATCCTTAAAAAAAAAATCCTCCTCTGCTCTCCAATTCCTCCGTAGGCGCAACTACTTGTCAAAACACCACGCGACTCTCGCAATAATTCAAGGCGGTACTACATCCCAGCTCGAGATTTCGTTTTTGTCCCGAGGCTCCCCCGGGCCGGAATGAAGTGGCGGTTCTCGAGTTTCGACTCTGAACGGTCAGCCATCCAGGCGACATTGTGCCAGCACCTGGTCTCTCTTTCTCTCTGCCTTTTCGATCGAATGGGGGTCGTATCGTTCGATCGGAGCCAGGGGGGAGGCTCGCCTTTCAGCGGGATAATTATTGCGTTTATGCGCGCAAAGGAGGGAGAAGGCGACGCCAGCCGGAAGCTGGATCATTGTGCGAGGGTTTATAGGCTGGAGAGGACCTTTTTCCTGACTCGCGCGTTTTGTAGCGGTGCAAATTACTGGGACAATGGGGGAGGGGGCCCTTTTGCTCTAGTTTCGAGGATGTTTAATGGCGCGGATGTGTGCGAGAGTTCGTTGTTGAGATGCGAGTCTCGATGGTTGTTTATGGGGGTCTTTGGAAAAGTGGCTATTGATTTTAATGAGAGGCTGTTGAGATTTCGAATTACTGAAAATAATCAGTTTTAATGTTAATTGATACTGTGTTTCGATTGAAAAATACAATGAATTGCAAGGCATTTGGAAGATTTGTGTGGCTTGCACCACGCAATTACGATAGTGCGTGTCTTTCTTTAACCTGCAATCGCAATAAGAATTAAGAAACTAGCACAATTATTTGCACAATTTTATGCTGATTAGCGCGGACGCTTATCATCCTAAGCAATCATTACGCAACCTCGAAAAACGAAAAATCATGCGTACGTTCCGAAGTATACTCGAGTATCATTCGAACTCTGTCTACACCGATTAAATAACCACGTTACTTGCATTTTTCGCCCGAGCGAAAATAAAAAGCCATCGCCGTCTCAAGGAAACCACTTCAGCAACTTCGTATTAACGGATCATCACGCACCAGCTTCAACAACATCGGAATCCAAAACGCAATCCTCGAGCCAGCATTTCACCAAGATTGTAAAATAGCGACATTCCAAAAAAGGAGAACTATGATAAGCGTGATGCTTTTATAGTTTCTCTCAATTACACCTAGCGAAGAGTCGAGCTCGAGGAAAACTCGCGTAACGTCTTCGCTCCTGTTTTTCCTTTTTTTTTCGTTGCGTAAAGTCTGCAAGAACGATGAGAATTTGTAATGCGTACCTATGCGGCCATGCAACAACGTAACTCCGTATTCCTGATACGTGTAATTGAAATTGGAGCGAATTAAGTGAGCGCGCGGCGTAATACGTACATACATCGTGTGTATAGTTGGACGGCGAGCGGACGCTTTAGTTTTATTGTTATATAAACGTGGAGTTTTCCCGGCGGACCGCCGGAAAATCGTTTACGTGGATTTCTGCGCGGGTAATTGTGATAGTTGCGCAACGTGTGGATACTGTGATAATTGTAGCGTGGGTTCGAAGATTTTTACTTTGAATGATCGGCCGTATAAGGTTTTAGTGAAAGGGTTGCTGAAAGTTGGAGAACTTGTTAGCAAGAATTTATTGATCGTATTAAAAATTGCCGGGTAATTTGAATAGAGCTTGTCTATTAATCGTGGAATTAAGTATTTTCAGAGCGGATTGAATTACCCCGTTTATAACCTGTATATAAAAGTATAAAACAACGCAAAACGATTTATGCTTAAAGCAAGTACAGCGCATTCAAACCCAGTTTCAAAGCCCTTTGTTCTACTATCCTACATTCCCTTTAAAAATCCAACTTTTCCCCCGATCGCCGTCGTAAACTCTCCTTTACAACGCAGCCAAGAAGCCCTCCCCTAACACTCACCGCGCGCAAAATCAATAAATTACAAAATTAAATAAACTCCTTTTCCACTGACAACCCGCACTTTTCGCACGTTCGCCACGGGGCTGAGTCTAAGCGAACAAGTCAAAAACAAAAGGCAGCCTCTGCACGCATAGACAACTACGCGCAACCGAGCGGCCCTGAATACGTATTCCGCGCGCGATGGACAAAAAAGCGCGCGAAAAACAAAAAAGCCCGCCGAAGAGAGAAGAAAGAGAAGCGCGCGGCACGTCCGCAGCGTGAAATACGGGCCAATAAAACGTCGGGGGATGCTTCGTGCGTGCGCGCGCTAAAAATAAAAGTGCCATCTTGTGGAGAAGGTAAAAAATCGGGGGAGCTGTGTGTGTATGTATCGGTGAGGAAGATCGAGCATAGCGAAATTATGCAAGCGGCAGCGAGGAGCTTTATTGCTGGAGGGTTAGGTGGGCGGTGTACGCGCGCAGGGAGTGATATGGATTATGGAGAGAGTTGCTGGAAATTTAGCGCCGATGTAAATCGGTTGCGGTTGCTCGGCCGATTTTTCGCGCTTTTCACTTTTGTAATGTTGGTATGCTTAATGCGCGCGGGCGCGTTTTATTGGGAAATGGCATTCTCAGCGTGCTTAATTTTTAAGGACCCGGAATATTGTCCTGATAAGATAAATATAGTGAAAGTTTTGTCGGTGCGATATGAGAATTAGAGTTTCAAAATTGTTTCGGCTTGCGCGTTAGGTAAATGCTATCAAAGGTATTTGATGGCGCCGTAAAGGAGTATAGCCGCGCGCCGTAATTATGTTCATTTCAAATTGAATATTAAACTCCATTGAAATGTAAATACAGAGTTTCGAGGAGTCCAACTTTATTAAAACGCACATTCTCACATCATAAACCGTAAATTTATCGGCGCATTACCCTAAACGCTTTCTCGCATTACTCTCGTATCATACGCGCCTCTGAAGTATTCGAAACATGCCCCCGAGACTGTATACATTTCAATTCGTTTTGTAACCAAAGTATACCCCGAGACGCATAACGTACCATAAAAAAACACTTTAAAATCGCATACACAACCGCGCGTATGCAAATACGCCTAATTCCCGGGCACGCCGATATCTACTTCTCGCAACGCTCAATCATATACACGAGCGCGCAGACGAAAAAAGTAAAAGTGCTGACGTCAAGGCATAAATTTTCATCGCGCGAAAACAAAACTCGGTAATTACATCAGGCGCCTGTCGATGATCGGACCGATGAATGTTTAGGCGCGCGGGTATAGTAATAAAAAAAGAGGCCAGCCATTTCTTTTCGCTCTCACCGAGAGCTAGTTTTTTTTTTTCATCCTTTGGCGCCCAAGGCGGCATATCGATAGCGAAACTGCTGCAGCTCTCGTTTTCACGGCGAGAGGCGCGCGTCTGCTGGAGAAAATTATTATATGCGCGAGCTGTTTTACGAGAGGCTTTTGCGTGCTGCTGCGGATGTTTTGAGAGGATGGCTGATGGATCGTTTTATTAAAGGCGCGATGGTTTGTAGACAAAATATTTTGAATTTCGTTTGGATGAGGATGGGATTGTTAACAGAAATTGTGGGGTAATCTTGGCTGCTTGTGGAGAAGACTTGTTTCTTTGATGGGTGTTAGATAGAGGGTTATTAGACGCGTGCAATTTAGGGTGAAATGCGTGGCGTTTATATCTTATTTGGAAAATCTCGCGGGACTTTCGAAATCGTGAAGAATTCATAAGCTTGATAGGTGATTTTCAATGTTCGAAATTTCGCTGACTCGAGGTTAGAGGAGAAAATGTAAGTGTTGGAGGCTTAAGAACGGTTTTGAAAAATGAACTTTCCTTTTCTTTCTCTCAAAACTAAGACACAGATTATCGAAATACCCTTTATATTAAAAAATACATTTTTAAAATATAATAAAGCATTTGATACAAAAATTAATCTTTTCTTTACGAACCAATGGAAATAAATTTACATAACAGCAAAACAAAAAAAGCCCATTAAAAACCCATCCAAACGACCTCGCCTTCTACGAATAATAAGCACCATAACGATCCGAAATCGATATCGAAATCCAGACCGCTCCACGGGATCAGCATAACAATGCGCCGCGTGCAAAACCGGCCCGGCGCGCTAACAAAACCCTCGCCGTCGTCAAAACTCGAGTTCAGCTCGCTCGTTCCCTGCGTGTCTATACATATATATATACACACACAGCCACGCCCAGCCCGCGAATATACATTTATACATCCTCGAGAGAGCGAGTCTAGGCTGCTAGCCTCGTGTAATATCCCGTATGTGCTCGCGTGTATATGCAAGATTACGCCGGGGAGGTAGGTTGTGTGTGTTTTTTTTTCATCCTGCGTTTTGGAGAATATAACAGTGAGATAGGCCGCGAGAGGCTCGTGTAGACAAGTTGGGTAACAAATTTGCATCGATTTCCCTGGTCGCCCAGGCGCGCGCGAGTGGAATCATGGGAATATCGGCGGGATTTTCGTGGGGTGTTTTGAAATATCGAAGCGTTGGGCAATGTCTGAATTACGTAACATTCGTAACAACGGTTTTATTGTTATTTTGGCTATGCGCTACAGCTGGAATATATATAAGCATCGACATCGATATCAGAATTCAATCGTCCCAGGAAAAATTCCGGGATAACCGTGAAAAATGATCCACTCCCATCAAATCGCAGCGGACCAATCCATATACAAATCCGTCCTCGCCCATGCGATCTCGACTATCCGTATAACCCCGCGCTCGCGTCTCCTCCCCCAATATCAATCTCGCAGCCCCATCTCCATCCCCGATGTATAGGAGAAAGCCTCCTCCTCCGAGCGGCTTGGAAATAATAATATAATTCGAAATCGATCCGAGCTCGCAGAGGATCTGCATGCATTATGCATGCGCGATTTTCTGCAGGGTCATTTGTCGCGTGCTATACGCCCCCGCGAGAGCGCGGCGGTATCGGGAATCGCGAGCTGAGAGTGAGGATGTAAGTGAATAAATATGGAGGAGGGGAGAAGGTAATGAAATGCTGGATGGGATTTAGGGGGAATTTGGATGAGAATTTGGTAGACCTACGAGAAAAGAGTTGATACAAATTGTATTCAAACTTGAGGGCGAACGTGATTTTTGTAGTTTTTTAAAATTTAAGTGAACGTATGTAGAATGTAATTCAGATTTTCAGAATAGTAATAAATGGAAGGCTAAATAGTACTTAGAAAGTTCCATTCTTATACAGAAACTTATTGTTTGAATCTAATGATTCGAGCAGTTTTATTAAATATACATTCAGCTGGCCGCAGCATTATAAGATGCAGCATAATGAGATATTGCAGCGCAACGTTACTGACTTATGAGAACGGAACCCGCCCATCCTAGCATTGATCACACCAGCTTACAACCTCATACATATAAGCAACGCGCGCTAGATCATCTTTATAGTCAAATCCACTCTTCGCTATCCCCGAGCAACCAAACAAATCAACTTCCCCATAAAACTCCCGCTTCTCAAAATCTCCTTTCACACATCAAAAGCAATTCGTAGTCAGCTTACGTTCGGCAGCCAACTACTACCGCGAAAAACACTTACGCACAGCCGAAATAAAAGCCTCGACCTCATTACCTTACAACTTACATCCCGCTCTCCCTAAAACCCATCAAACCCTTCCCATCAACCTGGTCCCATAACTCAAGAAGCTTTCTTCTTTACGAGCCAGTCCGCGTTCCCCATCCATCACTTGCCAATATCAAACGGCCGAAATCTCGGGGATAGCCGGATTTCGCCGAGAGGCCGAAATAAAAGTGAATAAACGCGCGGCTATGCGATAGAACAGAGGGAAAAATCCAGGCCGGAAATGGCATCAGCGTCTTCCTGAGCGTGCGTACACGTGTGGATCGCTCGCGGCGGTTTTCTTATTTTTTTTTTATTTACTGGGAGGTTTACGAGGCGAGAGCGCGCGATTTCGTGCGGCGAATGTCAAGTGCACGCGCGGAGGGAATCTCGATTTAGGATGGGCGGAGCGAGCTGTACGCGGCTCGGATGCGTATGCATGGGCTCTTTTGAGCTTGTTTGTCGGCAGACGCCGTGAATAATTCGCTGGCTTCTGCGCTTTTTCAAGGTCACGCGGGTGCATTTACATTCGTGGATTTTTTGGGTTGTTTTTTCTTTGGCGGGATGCCGTGAGTTGTTTGAATTTTGGAGGAAAATTATGATGGATTTGGTTTTGATGTTTAAATTGTTTGGACGACGCGTGTAAAAATTTGTTTTTAATATGCACAATTTACCTATTGTATTAAAATAGATTTACTATAGTATATAATTTTTAATATTAACAAGAATTTAATGAGTAATGTTAATAAATAACGTCTATTCTTATAAAAAATACCTTCTCTATTTTTCTCCATATTCATATCAATGATTAAAATCTCACTAGTGACACCCAACAATAAATTAAAAGAAAAAAACAACCGTTACTTTTAGTTTACATAATCCAACTCAAAACACAATACCCAAAAACCATTTCCCCATCCATCCCGCGTAAATCACCGCACGCTCCAAAGTAATAAAATATACACACGGTGAAAATCGCGCGTGACGCGAATGAACAAGCCACTGCAATCCGGGTTATAAAACAACGTTCAGAAGCCATTCCGCGACCCGGTACATTAAAACGCATATAAAGCCAATATAAACCGTATATGCACACGAGCGCGATTTATAACATATATACATTCGTGTTTTCACGGATTATTCGAAGCGAGCACAGAAGCCGGCGCGGAGAAAGACGGAAAGAATAGGGAATCGCGCCGAGATGGAGATGGAGATGGAGATAAAGGATTGAGAGATATAGTTAATGGAAAAGGGGGGAAAAGGAGAAAGCAGCGGCGATTTTCGCTTGCAATCGATGGTATCGCAGCTGGAGGAGATACTGTAATAGAATTTTTATTGGGTGTATTAGATGGAGTTTGGCGGGCTGTGATTTATTAATTTGGAGATTTTGGTAGGTGGGTAATTTTGTCGTTGATACGAAATAGGTAGTTTTTTCGTGAGAAAAATAGGTAGCTTTTACATTAGTCTGGTAATGAGTTGTAATTAAGAAACAATGGTTGGGCCAGCGATCGTCTTGGATTTAGTCATTTTATTATCTTGATTGACAGACGCGCGATATCATGATTTATACTATAAACATGAGCAGGTGGGCAGGAATTTCCGGCATATATATAAGTTCACGTATTGCAATCGAGCTTATTACAATGTATGGTGTTAAGTTTTATATAGTTTCGTAAGATCGCCTTGCTTAATATAAACATCGATTTACCTTCGCGAATATATAAAAATTTCTAGTTAGGAAACCTCATTATCCAATTATAAGAATTCTACATTGTTTGGATATTACTTCACGTTAATTTTTTTCCCATTCGCTCGTTTTGTGAAACAAACACTTTCTTAAAGCATATCATTGTACTTGAATATTATCCGCACAATGCAATGAAGGTTTTATGTATATCTTTATATAATCGTAATCACGATCTACCAAAATGTAATTAATAATTAATAATTCCCAACAACATAATAAACAACGTAGAGTCAAATCCTCTCTTCTCACAAAAGCATCAGAAAAACTACCGAATAACAAGGAAAAAGCCTCCAGCAATCCCAATTACAACAGTCTCTGTCGCCTCCTTCGCGATAATGTCGCATTCCTCCGCGCGGCCGTGTAAAAGCTGCGCCACACTCGCGATCGCGATAAAACGGCCAAGCCTCAGCTCCTTTGAGAGAGAGAAAGAGAGTCGCGTATGCGTAGCACGAAAAACGCGCGTACGCGGCGCGCTTAAAAGGCCGTAACGGTAGAACGGTATGATATATTCTTTTGTAGTACAAGCTAACGTCTAGTTTACTACAACGGCGAGGGCGCCGAAAATAGAACTTTCGCGCGCGGAGATCATCTGGGTTATGAGAGATATACACGGCAGATAGTTTGGAGTTTAGTCACATACGCGCGTGACACTTTGGGGGAAGAGGGAATGAGCGTTTTGGGTCCGGTGATTTTTTTCTTTTTGGGTGGGATGCTCTGTTTCTTTTGTGATCGGTGCGGAGATATACGGAGAGACGGGGACTTTTTTTAATTGCGAGGTTGGCTTTCTTTTTTTATGTTGATTAAGGGTAGCGGTGATGGGTTATTTTTGTGGGAGATGGAAATAGTGATTTATTTTTGTTGGTTTGATTAATTGTTTTTTTATTTCTTTCTGGGTAATTTAGGGTGTGGAATATGTTTTAGACAAATTGATGAATTAATGGGTTGTTTTAAATGAATGGTTTAAGAGGATCTGTAATTCAATTTTTTAGATCAAACTGTTTTAAGAATTGAAAAAATATATTACAATTTAGGACGTAGTCTCCAAAGTCACGAAATTACCAAGACCATTTTCTACAATGTCCAAGAAACTGCGTATGAAGAAATTTTAAATGAATGAAACAATAAACACCTTTGTTCAAAAGCCATTCCCAGACGCTTAAGAATATTGACTTGAAATTTTGCAAAGTCAACATTACAAGAGGATTAAATTACTCTACATTAAAAAGGACAACTATGTCTTGTATTTACATATATCGCAATACATTTTTTATAATAGTCAAAAAATATTAGAAATTAATTCTAAGCCACTATCAGCTCATTTTCGCACGAGCGACAAAAAATCAAATCACCAAGCTCCGCCACTTCTACACAGCCTCTCGCCGCTCGAAGAGCGATTATCGCCGATCGATCTGAACGGATCGCGCCCGATAAAATCATTATCCGACAACTGGCTGCTCGGCGGCGCCGTCGCGGATACGTATACCCAATTAACATATTTTTCAATGAAATTTCGTAACAGCTTAGCCGAGAGCTTATACCTACCAGGCATCCTTTCCTTGCTTTGTGTAAGCGCGTGTGTATACACGGACTTGGCCAGGAATCGTCCCACGCGTATTTGAATGGGTATGTAGCTGGTGAGCGGCTCATGGGATTAGGAGTCGAGGTTTTAAGGTGCTTGTATCAAAAAGTCTCGTCGGGTAGCCAGGAAATTTCGTTTTTTTTTTTTTTTGCTGGTAATGATATTGAGTTTGAGGAAGTCGAAATGAAAGTGAAGTAATTGCGATGAGATGGGACTTTCGAGGTTTCGAAAAGAGGTTTGAGGTGAATGAAACGTTTCGTATCATTATTCTATTACTGGGCTACATACTGTATACACCTAATTAAAGTAAAAGTACACAAAAAAGGTTCTTTATATCATACATGTATCACGTATCCGATCGACAAATTTCATTGCACGTACAAAAAAATGATTGATCAATAGCTAATAGCAAATCAGCCAGTCCTCAAGGATAATACCAATTAGCATAGAGCAGCCTCAACGAAATTTCGACAGGATGCTCAAACTCTTAGGTAAAAAAATCCGCGTAGGCGTCATCTCAAGACGTCCGGACTTGGCCTCATAGCCGTAAAGTTATTCCTGCAGCGCGTCCCACACGCCGCTCCGTGAGATAGTCGCATCTCGCGCCAAGAGGAGAATTATCATATTTAAAGCCCGAAATCGGTATCATCTCGAAGCCTGGCCTCGATGCCCATTTTGTTGGCCTCGAACGCGGACTAAAGCATATTGCACACACGTGTTGAGTTATATGGCTGATGCGAGAAGTTGTGTGGGGTTATCAGACAGTTTGTCTTCTAATTTGTTCTGGTTCGTTAATCGAACGATTAACGCTGCAGTTGGAGTGAGTATTTATATTTAAGAGCATAGAATTTATGATTTGTTTACATTAATGAAAAGTGAAAACTTAGTTCGATGTTAATACGAAATATATGTACTTTTTGTAATAAAAAATTAGACTGGCAATTATAGCCATTATTTAACATAATAAATGTAAAAATGACTTGGATGCTGCATATTACTAGGAATAATTTCACGCCACAACAAGAGACCATCATATCCTGAAAATTTTCCTTCATTTCCCACTTTACGAGAAAGTGAGTATCGTCGAGACCAAAGCTCACGCGCCGCGAAATACGACAAAATTAAATTCCCCGACGCGAGAGTTTTAACAACCGAAAAATTCTTCTCTCTCTTCTTTAATTGGCGAAAAACCTGTCCCCCTATCCCCCCGCCACTAGAAAGGCAGTAAAAAGACCGGCGCGTTCGCGCGTTCGATCGCAAATTGCCCGGTTATTATTCCGACATTATTTAGGAATCGAACGTTTTATAATCGTGCGCATTCCGCGGTTACGATAACGAGCTTGGCTAGCTTAGCGCTGTGCAATCTTGCAAAAATCATCATTACGAGGGAAGGGACAGATGCGTGCGTTGGAAAAAGCTGGGATTTTGAGCAGAGAAGAAATGATATGAGTAGCGTTTTTATGGGTATGTTATGAGATGGAAATAGACGTGGATGGGTGTAAATTATCGTCTGGTCGTTACCGATTCCATTGGGTCTCCGTTGTATCTAGTTATCGAAATACCGCCGGCTGTTTATGAAAGTAAAAGCTGAAACTTTTCTGCATTATATTAAAAACGAAACCATCCCACAATAAAACTCCAACCAAACCATAAAAAAATATCGTCGAAACCCTCATCAAAAAGGAAACTGCAACACCAAGGCGCACGTGAATAAACAAAGCCGGGGCTCGCCTTTCCCATCCTCCCAGAAAAATATTGTTTCCCCGTTTCGAAAAAGAGAGCATCGCTTTCCCAGCGACAGAAGCGTATAAATCCGCGTTTGTATTCCGCGAGCCCGTCGAAGCGAAATATTTTCGCTGCCGGCGCGTTCCATTACCCGAATGTTTTCGCAGAGTGCGAGGGTCCACCCTCCCCGGCGCCGTCTCGTTACGCGCGGCTTGATCGCGATTTTATATATGACGCGGCAGCGACCAGAAATAGACGAGGACGGCTTCGTGGGTTATGCGCCTAAAAGCGCGCAATTACTGGGAGTATGCGAGAGAGTCTAATTACGCTGGATTAATTATTTCGCGGGATGGTGGTTGTAGTTTGCGAAGGGGTTGAGGATTGAATTGTGGTGGGAGCAGGTATAAGAGGGTTATTTATACGGAGGCTGTTAGTTTATTGCTGAGTTATGTAAAGCGCGATTGTGAGCGAAGGTTTCGTAGGTGGTGTTTGCTGAGAATGGTTAAGTTGCGCGTAATGCAAATATACCCTGGTTTTATTAATGTTTCACGCATCCGAAGTGACTTAATTTCACTTTCATTCTCAAAACGATGCATTATTTATTCGTTTCTCTTCCCAGCTACTCGTGTCCACCGCGTCGCCGAGATTAATCCTCCGAAAATTCAAATCCACAATTTCCCAATCCTGTGTTTACTCGTTACGTCAGGCTCTACCGTACCCAGAAAATTAATATCGCCATCAAAAAATGCAGCTCCTCCGATTTGTCACTCGAAGCAGTACTAATGAGCCTCCGCGGTACCTAATTTCCCCCAAACATTGCGCGTACGAATTCCCAAACGTTACGTATCCGACTTAATCTCCTCATACCAAGAAGACGGAAATACCGAGAGCACGGAAAATTTTCGTCCGCCAGTCAATTACACTCCGAGGAGGGGTAGGAGGGAGGCTAATTCATGCGTCGCGCCGCTGTGCACTTCGGGTTCACGTCCAGTCGTTTCAGCAAGTCGGCGCGATGCGCGAGCGGCTGACGTTGACGGTAATTAAGGGTAACAATGCCATTTTACAAATTGTTCCTCGTTCCGAGGTATGCTTAATTGGAGTGCGCCTTGAAAGTACGAGGCGGTGAGAGATCGCGTTTGGCTTTGGGTAATTGTTCGCTCGTTGGTTTAACAAAGTGGGATGATTGCGCATGAATAATTGAGATTGAGGAAGCAAGTTTGGACGGCAGTTTTGTTCTTCATTAATTTTTAAAGCGCATCCCTCACTAGAGTTTGGGATCAAACGTTAAGAATCCAGCCTGCGTTCCATCCATAACACAAAAACTATGCACTTAATAACAGTAAAAACCGTTTCCAGCTACATACTTATACAACCAGCCTAAATTGCTCCTCATCCAGTCTAGAATATTATCGCTTATCAACTGGGTCAATCAGAGCCCCGCGATCAATTAAAATTCAGCCTCCAACGATGAAACGCATTCGCGAACTATTTCGCAACGTATAATCCGCCGGCTAATAAACCGTCGCGCTCGCTCGCATCGCAATTTCAATCTCAATGCTGGCTGTGTGTATACTCGGTAGGCTCGTTGATGCTAAACGAAGCCGACGTATATAATGAATCCCTGAAGCTCATTGGCGTCCGGCGATATCTCGGTTATGCGAGGCCGGCTGCCGCCGACATAAAACGATCCTTTGCGGTCGGTCAAGTCGCGTCTGCCACTCGTGGGCTGTGCGGTGGCAGGGAAAGTGCGTAGACTGGTATGTGACTGACGAGAGGTAAGAGCGGATGAGTTGATGTGAGTGGTAGAGGAATGATATGGAGGATGGAGGTAATAGATCGGTAGCTTTGAGAGATTTAATTGATAATTATTGGAGGATTGAATGGAGACGATGTAAGGTGATTTTCGGTTGGACGCGTTAACGAGGGGATAACCATAGTTCTAAGCTATCTTGGCGAGCTCATTTCCGTTGACGTAGTTGTTTTTTTACCGCGCGTCAGGGATCCAAAATAAAATTCAATTTCGCTTGGAAGGTATGATAAAAATACATACAATAATAGGCGAAAGAGCAGAGCGTGCAGCGTGGACCGGCGCGTCGCCTGTGGTAATGTATATAAGCGCGCTAAAAATACGACAGGTATGCCGAAGCCAATGACTCTGCGGGCAAGAGACCGCGCGTCTCGACAGATTTTGGCTAAACGCGCGGCATTGGGAACGTGACGAGTTTAGGTTGCTTGTGTGTGTTATTGCGAAGTTTACTTCTGCAGAAGATACGACGACAGGATGTTGTAAAAACGCGTACGATCTGATGCACTTTGAGAGGCAGGAGATGATGTGGGAATTTACTTGTACATATGATGGACTCAAGATGTTTATAACTTGAGAATTATATCTTAAACTGATTTATTTGCAGTTGATTGCTAATTAAAAGAATTATCACTATAATTTGCATGTAATAATTATACCTAGGTGCATTGAAACTGAATCGTTTCACGTACTAAACATATTACATATCTGTCAAAATAAAACTAAAAATGCACTTTCACAACCATCACCATTCCATACCCCTAAAATCACGTACCTCTTAACCTCTCCACCTCCCCATATCAATTTCACCCTTACTCCTAATCGCTCCTTAACCATCCCAATCCCGCCAAGGGCCAAATTCCTCTCGGTCTCCCCCCAAAATCTCCGGGAGCTTAGACACGTGCGCGCGCTGCTCGCTTTGCGTGAACCTTAACAGGAATGCGCGGGACTATTTATAAAAGGGTGCAGCGCGCGCGACGTATTAATACGCGTCTCAATTAAGGCAGTCGCATACCAGCGAGGGCCCCCGTGTATATAGAGCCGCGCACCGTGGGATTCTCGGGATCGCCGCGGCAACGAGGTAAAAACGAGAAGCGTCTATGTCATTTTTTTTTCTTTTTAGTCTAGGGTGGCGCGTGAGTGCATGGGAGAGAGCGGAATGAAAATAGACGAGGCGCCGGAATGCGCGCGCTTGGATTATGAGGGTGGCGGTGTATATCGATAGCTTTATTTATGGACGGAGGAATTCGATGGGTTTATAATGGGGGATTTTGAGGAGGGAGTGGGTGGGTGTATTTTTGGGAGATGAAAGGGGTTTTATGGGGGTGCTTAAGTTTGATGGGGAGAGTGACGAGTGCGATGGTATTAGTTGCGGAGTGATATGATTTTTCTATTTTTGAGGGAATCGTGTGGGTATTTAGCGGTTATCGTATTTTTACTGAAGGAGATGAGCGAGCTTAGCGATCTTTATTTGTACAGCTGGATGGTAAATAAGGTTTATCGGTGTTTTTATATAGACGA
Organism: Eupelmus urozonus; assembly: GCA_900480035.1. Classification (NCBI taxonomy): domain Eukaryota; kingdom Metazoa; phylum Arthropoda; class Insecta; order Hymenoptera; family Eupelmidae; genus Eupelmus; species Eupelmus urozonus. The sequence continues at coordinate 15,311 of UELX01003730.1, forward strand.
TTCGGGTTATTATTTAATTCATAGAAGTAACTTTTCTATTGAACCTTTATAAGATAAATACTTGTATTTATAAACCAATGCATCTAATTTGCAGACTGCAGCTCGCTTCATCTCCACTAGCAAGAAAAAGGATAATTATATCACACGCGGTAAAAGAAAAAATCACCAACCTCAATTTTATCAAGCACGTCCATCTCACTCCAAGAAACAACGCGACATTCTCCTTACGAAAAACCACCCAGTAAGTTTAACAGCAAGTGTACCGTAACGAAATTCATCCAAACAACTCAACAACGTTCGAAGGCTGCATAACTGACGAGCCGTTGGTAAACGGGTGAAAGCAGTCAGCGACAGAGTTTTGACAGAGGTGTGTGTATGTGGTGTGGTCGTCTCTTTCCTTATCTCTCTTTCTCGCTCATCCCGTGTAACAGGACGACTGCGAGAGCGCGATAAACGAGCGATTAGCCGCGCGCGCTCCCGAGTCTGGCTCACGGCTTATCGCGTGTAGGCTGGGAGAGAAAAATGTGAGCGCTTTGCTTTGCCTGGGATATGTGTGTATGGGAGAGCGAGGCACGTTTGTCGTTTTGTGTGAACGGAGAGCTGGTTTACGACGCTGGGCGGAGGTGGCTGGTATTGTTTTTGGGAGCAGGTTAGCGTTGCGATAGGCGACGGTTTAAAGGCTTGTGGTATTGATTAGAAATTTTGGATTTTAAAGCGTACACTTTAAAGATATTTTTGGAGTGAAATAAAAAAAAATTCAAATTTTAAAGAATCGATAAGGAAAATTAAATTTTTAAGTGCCTTTCGTCGCCATCACCCGCAGTGCTCGTAAAAACTTAAAAAAAGGACCTCCTCATCGACACAAAATAAATCAGAACTCAAACAGCCGAAGATTTATTCTACACCGGCATCATTAGAGGCCCCACCGAAAAACGTCAACGCATCGAAATGCGCATCCAGGAATCCGGGCCCGCGCACGCGCCCTTTTTTTATACCGCTATAAACACACACTGAAAAAGAGAAGTATGCAATTACATACAAGGCGCGTATACGCGCGCCAGTTACGAAAGCGCCGTGCTCTCTTCGAGCGCTGAATTAGTTCGCTCGCCATTGTCTCTCTCTCTCTCTTCGAGGTATACCTTTCTTTTTGCTTTTCCGCGCAGTCGTGCCTCCGGTTTGTGCGCCGTATTGTGACACGAGTGTGATCACTGCGGCCGGGATTTATTGACGAGAATTGCGGCTGCGGGAGGGTAATTAAAATTCTTCGGAGTTGCGAGGAGCTTGATTTGAAAGAGAGCGCGCTGTTGTGCGAGGATTGAGAATGCAAGGATTCGAATGGGAAATGCGATTGTGTGTGCCGTAGGTGGGGTCGGTGTTATAGAGGTGAAATTTTTTTAAGATAACATAAACGTAATTGTCTTTTTGACAGGAAGAAATTGTTATAAATTTCCGAAGCTGGTATGTCATCTGAAATATTCAAGATCAATTTCGTCCCAAACAAGATCTCCTATCTCCATCCAGAGAAAAATTCCCATAATTTTCTCATTCCAGATAACGATAACGTAGACGCGCTCCGCATTGTACACCGCCTAATCTAATTTCTCTCCATTTTCGGAGCCCACCCGACTTTCATCTACCCAGCTCTCTCGACTCTCCAATCCCTCATTTCTCCATCCTCGACCTTCGCATACATCTCCTACAAAAAAACCTCTCTCTCTCCATCCAAAGCCAAACGTTCAACGATCCACATCGGCCGGAGAAACGTAATATCGTCCGGTAGGTACAATGACCAGAGCAGAGAGCCAACTCGCGCCTATATCTGCATGCACAAACGACTCTCTTGTAGGTACTCACGTATGCATGCACGATACGCGGACGTTATAGGCTCGCGTGTGCGCCGGGTCACGCGTGCGAGGAACCAGTTTTCTCGCGTATGAGGCGAATATGCTCGTTGTTTTTCTCGTTTAGTAGAACGGGGGAGGGCAGTGTATGAGCGCGAGGTAGGATACGTGACGGTATGCACAAGCGCGCAGCGGAAATCGTGGGCTGCTTCGATTTAGCTGGGGAATTCGCCTGGTTTTTGGTGTTTTTGAGTGAGAGAAGGTGGGGAAGGAGGAGGTGGATGGGTTTTTTTTTGAGGTTTTTGGTGATGGGTTTTTAAAGCGTTGGCGACTTACGGTAAGTTGATTTGGGTACTGAGGTGAAGTAGCGTTGGAACTTACCTGAAACAGAAAAATGAATTTGATTAGTAATTGTGTACAAAATATGAGAATTTTTATTATTAAAATTTAATGTTCGAATATATAATTCCATGGCTTCTTTTGTATAAGTGATTAAATCCATTTTCTCTGAGAAATCCACAGATTTATTAGAAAATTATTTTCAAAAGTAATGAATAACACCTAAGCATTGATAAATGAAATTCCAATTCCAGGTTAACAAAAGATTTATAAACACACACACTACTAAACCCCATAAACAGCTCAAACCTGCACTCGCAACTCCCACTTCCTAAAACAATCCCCCTGCGAAGCCTTACAGAATCACACAGCCGGTAAACGACCAAACAGTCATTTCCACCTTCAACAAACCATTGAAAATAGCCGTCTCGAATGCATAATTCCCGCGCGAGCAAACAGCGAGCTAACCCCGCGCATCACGGCTCCGTCCGTAAGGGCCGGCTATATTTAAAGGCGTCGCGACTACCGGCATTTCCTGCTGCGCGTAGCTACAGCACGCACCCGCCGCGAGCTCATTATTTACGTAACCAGCAGGCTGCAGCCCGGCGTTTATGTAATAATTCGCGCACAGGCGCCGAGCGCAGATGAATGCACGTCTGGATGCTTGCGCATATGCGTGTGGGTATGCGTGTGTATGTGGAAGCGCGAGTGCCACCCACTTCCTTCGGGAATTTGCTAATCGTCGTGTTGGAGTAGCTGGTTTGATGCTGGTTCGGAGAAGGCGGCGGTGCAGGCTTCTTGTTTTGGCGGGATCGATGGACGATTGTTGGGTGGAGGTAGGCTGGGGGTGGTTGGGGCGTGAAGTGAGTTTGAGTTAATGGAATTAATGCACTGATTGAGAGTTTGGAAATTTTTAGTTTTGAATGTTTATTTTGTTGTGATATATATAGAAACAAATGTAAAATACACCGTTAAAGCGGTTTGAAAATATATTTATGTATTAGTTTTCCAAAAGAAATCGTCATAGTTAATAATTCATAATCACTAATTAATTCCGCTCCTTACATCATGAAAATTCAAAACGTAATATTGATTTATTAAACCACCACGTAGACCCTATCCATTCCTCTCCCAACTCAAAAATTCGCAAACTGTTATTTATAGACCTCACATAAACTCGGATCCTTCGGCTGCTGCATCGCCGAGTTAATTAGACGCGGGAGTGCGTTGGTATATACAGCCTCGCACTCGCGTACATATAGGAAAAGTGACGGGGGGGCCTTGTAAGGTCGTGGAAAAGGCGCAGAAGGATTTTGTAACGCGCTTGCGCGCCAATTAAGACGGATTAGAAACTTATAAAGCGCCATTTTCTTGATCGCGAGTCCGGCGCTATATGGAAAAGCGTCTGCAGCTTTTAATGGCTGCGCTGAATCGTTGATGATACTGGCTGAGTGTAATTCGCGAGTGGCTAATTATTTTCGTTAGTCACGCGCGTGGGTTGCGAAATTTTATTAGGAAAAGATTGGAGGTGAGGTGACGTTAGATGGGGTGATTGGTTCGATGGAAAAGTAGGGTTGAGCTGAGTGGTATATAAGACCGATTTTTTTCATTTTGATAATTTTTTACTATATTTTAAGGAATGTGAGTACTGGTTTGGAAATGAACTAGTGTTAATAAAATTATTTAAAGATAAATTAAAAATTGTCTTTATAGTAATTGTATATACGTTTGTTGGTACTTTTAATATTTAACGGCTTTAATATATGATAGTGTTTAAGTAGAGTATATACCTAGAAGAAAATTTATCATCAAGTTCTAACCGATTCGTACACTATCATTTTAAATATTCTATGTCAATCAATCTTAAATTCACAGAAATCCCATTATGCAAGATATTATCTAAAGATGAGATTCGGAGAAATCTTTATCAAATCGTTACGCTTAAGCAAGTGTCGTGTGATTCATTTATGCAATCCATTCCGTGTACTACTTTATGCACGTTCAAACCCGTATAAAATCATTCGTCTACTTTAGCCGTTCTAAGCGACTCGAAAAACCTTAAAGAAAGTCCTGTTCGAGTCAACCACGATGACATTCAATTTACCTTCTCCCAAAACCGTGCGCTTAATCACCCGATCTCCAAGATACAACTATAACGCTTTCCGACTCAAAACAAACGTTAATGAATTTCTTATTCAAATCTCTAAAGAAAGAAAAAGTCACAAACAAAATCCCAGACATTTTCGTGGCTTACGTAACGCCCTCCGCCGCCGAATTCTCACGTTACAAAAACCCACGGCACCCAAAAGTCCCCCTTAATCTCCATCCCGCGAGCCTAGGCTACAATCGCGAAATGCAAAACAGCGCTCGTTCACGCAAAAAGAAATCTCCGGCTCTATCCCTAAAAACGCTGAGGCTAATAGTTATCGCCGAGGTGTAAAGTTTCTGCACAATTACCGGCTCGGCTGTCGCGCATCGCTGAGCCCGAGCTATTTCTTCGGCGAAGGTGGCAGGAGAGAAAGACGCTGAGGGAGAGCGATTGTTTTATCAGCGCCTCCTATTGAAAGGCCTTCCCTTTGTGATCGAGGTTGCGGAGAAAGAAGGTCGGAGCTGTCGATATATCGTGCGTCTGGAGGAACGATGTTATCGCTGGGGAGGTGTATTGATGCATGTTTGGGATGCTGGGTCGAGGCTGTGCTGCGAGGTGCGAACGAGCTGTTTTATTGTTTTGATGGGATAGTTTGGTTGTGGATGGGAGGATGGTTTGACAGGCGAATGAAAGGTGAAGTTTGCCGGCTGATTTTTAGAAGCGAAGAGTGTAAATGTTCCGATAGCTTGGAAAAGATGGTAATGCAATTAGGGCCTTTATGAATCCTTCTTTTCAATTTCAACATATCTTTGAAAAATTTCAAAAGCGGAATTCTTTCATCGCGCGAGAAAGGCCAGCTTGGAGCTATATGGCTAGAGAGCGCGATGGCATTAAAATTGAAAGTACACGTATATGCACAATGCTCCTTATCGGGAGAGTTGCATCATTAGAAATCATATGCATTAAAGACAGCTGTTGCATTAACGCGTGTGTTTCGTTGCGCGTATATTATAACAGCCATATTGTTTCGCGCGTACGCTGGATCGAAAGCGAAAATGGAACCTGATGGCTATGTGGGCATGCAAGCAACAAGTTTTATCCGATCTTCGTCATCGTGCGGCTGTATTGCTATAGTCTATCTTTGTCTTGTTGCAAGCGTAAGAGAGTCATTATCTATGGGTAAAAATAATTTGATAATGAAATTATTAGTGAATCTTTGACGAAGCGAATTGGATGTAATTAGAGGGAGAATCAGAAATTTTTAATCGGTTGTAATTTTATACAAAGGATTAAAATATCACTTTAATCATTATAAACAAAGAAAACAATCAATTACGTTAAAGTAATTTACTCTAACGCTATACCCTCTTAAAAACCCACGTGACATCACCCATCCATATTTCGCAATCCCACGTACACAGCGCGAAAATCGCAAACATGCACGGCGAATACGTCAGCCTCTCGGAAGCCCAAACTCATTAGCGAAATCTGGCACGCTAATAAAAACGTTCTACACGCTCGCTCCTCTTTTTTTCAGCTCGCCCGGAATCTCGAATCTATGCTTCATCCATAATGTAGCGGAGCGGTTCGAGCGAATGACTAATTGAAAAGAGCTCGCGGAAAAAAATGTTGGAGAAATTAGGCGAGTCGAATTGGCGGATGACATCAGCGACGAGGATTCTGGAGGAATCTAGGATAAGACGAGGTGTTATCCATGTTTGGAGGTGGTGATTTCAGTGGTGTGAAGGAGGAGGGAGGTGAGCTGAGGAAGGTAATTTCTTTTTGTTGTGATTCATGGTATTTGTGCGAGTTTTTGAAGAAAGTTTGTTATTGATTTTTTGTGGGTGTAAGGGTAATTTCTAATTTGAAAGTTTCTGAATCAATCAATTTTATTTAGTGTGCAGCAAATTAAAATAAAAGAAAATAGTTCCAGGAAGTGTAAATTTAGAAGATATTACAATTGTGGCGTGCGTATTCTGTGCAGTTACTTGGCAGAAAATTCTTATTTTCTCCAAGTACTGCAATTAGAAGGTTTTA
>UELX01003731.1:0-21610 GCA_900480035.1 Eupelmus urozonus
AACAAGTAGAGAAATACACATATTTCATTTTCAATATACACAGTATATGTGTTGCATTTTGTACACATTATTTGTGTTGTTCTTGATTTTACTACACAATACACAAAATTTTTTACACTGTAACAAGGGCGTAAAGTTTCACACCTACGTGTTATTGCCGTACTTCGGAATCACACGCGGATGAGAAGTTAACGCACATGTTGCGAACAATATTAATTTATGATAACGGTATATGTGTAAAATTGCACTTTTAAAAATATATTTAAAAAAAAAGTTCCTCTTTAGTCTCACAACCAGTGTGCCAAAATTTTTAATTGATCAACCTCATCCAAAATGTCCAGCGCGCTCGATCATCTAACCCTTTTATATACTCCACGTTTATCAGCAGCAAACCAACAGTGCGCAGATGCATCAGCAGCCGCCTTCGAAGCCGCTCTGGCGAATTTCTAACCTATATTATACATTTAGAAGAGCGCGCGGCGGCACACAGTAGTTTTTTTTATTGCTCTCGCGCAGGGTGAAGCCGGGCGAGGGTATTTTTAAAACGGACGTTTTTCACACAAAAATCGTTTGTCTCTGGGATGGAGACGCAAAAACCGGCCAGCCAGGAAGAAGAGAGTAAAAAGAAAGACGAGAGCGCCGATAATTGCAAGGGGGAAGATAGGGATTCAGAGAGTTCCATCAAGAAGGTACAAGAAGACTCTGAGAAAAGTGACAAAGAGCAGGAGTGTACTAAAAGCAAAGGTGCTAAGAGGAAAAAGAGATCGAAGAAGGGTAATAAGGGTCAGGTGAAGAGTGACACAGAACCCGAGTGTGCAGGTGCGAATGCTGAGAGTGATGTGCAAGTGGAAAAACAGAGTGATAAGGGTGAGGACAAGAAAAAAGAAGCGAAAGTATTGTTAGCCGACTTAAGAAGTGATCCCAAAGTGCCTGAATCTTTAATAAACAATGTACTCAAACACAGTGCTCCACTGCCGACAGCAACACCTATAGTCAAAGGTTCGTTTTTAAACATTAGTACGAAAAACTTTATTTAGCTACTATCACATCATAATATTAGATTTGAATATTTATTTAAACACTTATTTTATGTTTACTTAAAATAAATGTCAAATTGTTTTTACATTTACTTTATTTGTATAAACAATTTTAATCAAATTTTGTGTTTTCTTTTTAGGATATGACTTTAACGATGGAATTAACTACTCAGCGCTTTTTAGAAGTTACAAACATTCTGGTTTTCAAGCAACAAATTTTGGATTGGCAGTCGAAGAAATTCTCAGAATGCTTGTAGCACGTAGGATACCCCTTGAAGAAGAACAAGAGGATAATTTAGAAGAGGATGAATTTATAAAAAGGAGACATGGCTGTACAATATTTCTTGGATATACATCCAACATGGCATCGTGTGGTGTCAGAGAAACTATTAGATTTTTAGCAGAGCACAGAATGGTAATCAAAATCTTTGATTCTTATTCTTTAACACTTTTAGTATACTTTAAATATGGCAAACAAAATTTCGTAAAATCTGATTTTTACACATTTATCCAAAATGAATTTAAAATTCATATATATGCTGTGTATTCTTTAATTGTCAAAAATGTTTTTTTAATTTTATTAAGTAAAGTTAGTTATAATATACTAACAGCACAGAAAGAAATAACTCTCTACTACAACATTCCCTAACAAAGTTAAAAATAATATTCCAGACATTTATAAAAAGTAAAGATTGTACTAATGGATTATTAAAATTTTGAAGAACAAAAATATAGTCTTATAAATAGATTTCATAAATAATTTTTTTCAAGTAACATAAATGTCATACATGCCTTACATACTAAAAGTGCTAATAATAGGAATTTATAAAAATTTAATTAGCATTAATACAAAAACATAAAATTTATAGATTGACTGTATAGTTACTACTGCAGGTGGAGTTGAGGAAGATTTTATAAAATGTTTAGCCCCTACTTATGTAGGTGATTTTCATTTAGATGGTAAAACCTTGAGGGATAAAGGAATTAACCGAATTGGGAACTTGTTAGTACCAAACGATAATTATTGTCTTTTTGAAGATTGGGTTATGCCAATTTTAGATAAAATGTTAGAAGAGCAGAAAAAGGTATATATTAGTAAATAAAAATAAAGCTATTGTAAAATTATTAAATCATATTATTTGTAGGGAGTTTTATGGACTCCATCAAAAGTTATTGCAAGGTTAGGTGAAGAAATAAATAATAGAGATTCCATTTATTACTGGGCAGCAAAGAATAAAATTCCAGTATTTAGCCCAGCATTAACTGATGGAAGTCTTGGAGACATGATGTATTTCCATTCTTTTAAAAATCCAGGTCTTGTAATTGATATTCTCTCTGGTAAGTTTATATTCAATATATAGTTTAATAAAATAATTGTGGTACATTCTAGCAAAATAAAAACAAATACAATACTTTTAAACAGATTTAAGGAGATTGAATACAATAGCAATGAAAGCTATCAGAAGTGGAGTAATTGTTATTGGTGGTGGAGTTGTTAAACATCATATCTGTAATGCTAATTTAATGGTATGTATAATCAAGTAATATTAGATATTTATTTTAATGTAATATTTTAAATAATTCTATTTTAAAATAATAAACATAAATTGATACGTTTCATTTATGTTATAAATTGCATTGTACATTTTGTAGAGAAACGGTGCAGATTTTGGTGTGTTTTTAAATACAGCCCAGGAATTTGATGGCAGTGATAGTGGTGCCCGACCTGACGAAGCCGTTTCCTGGGGTAAAATAAGAAAAGACTCCAAAGCTGTTAAGGTATTATTACTTATTGTTGTAAAAGAATATCGCAATGTTCGTTGAAATTATAGATAATCTTTGTTACAGATATATGCCGAAGCATCTCTAGTCTTCCCTTTGTTGGTAGCAGAAACTTTTGTACGTCATTTCGTTTCTTACAAAATGCGAGTTGTAACTACTGTTTAAATATTATAAATTATTAATAAAAGCCCAAAGTCGCTTCCATAGAAGTAATTATCAAGTCGTGTTCCTTTTCCGTAATATTTAAGAGAGCTTAAACGTAATTTACTAACGTACAAATTTTGTTATTAACAAAGTCAACGATCAGAACAAAAATTTTATATTTGGTTCAAAATACTGCGAAACTATTGTTTTTGTATTTCAAGTGTGATAAAATAATTCGAAAAAATAGCTGCTAAGTTCCGTCCTTTAGTATAAATTTATAAGTTTGAGGAGTCTTAAAAAATTATCTCAAACTCTAAAGAGTACTCTCAGAGTAACAAACCATATAAAATAGAGAGAAAAACAGGAAATTCGGCACGCAAGTTTTCTTTGTTTATTGCATATAATAACATTCTATACTTTAGGTGTTTAAAAAGTTTTGTATGCATAAAAACTTAAAATGCATTGATTTTTTTACAGCTCCTACTATTGTAGCGACTAATATACTTTATATTTTGTCTATTGTTTTTGTATTTTTTTATACATAAATTAATAAATGCATACTATAAAGCGTTACTTATATCGAGTGGAAATTTTTAAAAATATATTTGCTTATTATGCGAATTTGTCAAAAAAATTTATAAAACTGTTGCTTGCAATTGATTTTAAAAACAGAATTTATTGAAGAATTAAATAAAATTTAATTTTTCTCAGGTTCCTTGGCTGGCAGAAATGTCAGATAACGAAATAAATGTTTCTGAAGATGTTGAGAACGCAGATGTGCAACAGCCGCTTGGAAAACGGCAAAAAATTTATTTTTCAGTTTAAACAATAATAAATTATAACTTTGTTTTTTACGTGCGTTTGTTTTACTGTTTAATAAATCCAAAAATTTACCTGTCTTCATTCTCAAAAATCTCATTCGATATCACGTCATTGCTATTGTCGTTTTTCGCACATTATTAATAATGTTCTTGACTTTTTCAGATACAATTGCATTCATACATTAGATAATAAAATCATAAAAAATCATAAGCTTTGTTGTTTCTAAAAATTTCATTTGATTTAAATTGTTTTTTTTATTTTACCTATAGATATTACTAACATTTTTTAATATATAAAAATTTATATTGAAAAAAAGTTCTGTGAAATGGATTATTTTAATTTAGGGATTAAGTTCAGCTGTGCTTATTACAGTTCTTTTTTAAACAATTTACTTACGTATTTAGTATTTAGAATAATAGCAAAAACGTAATTAAAAACATCTCTTTACAAAAAAACTCATTCTTAGAGCGCTTTTAAACATTTTAGGTAGCTGAAAATAAAAATTATATAAAATTTTTAAACTCGAAAATTAGAAAATAATACGGCAATTTTTAAATTTTATAAATTTATATAAAAAGTCTCACAATTTAATGTTAACTCAAAAATATTGTATAAGGGACTAAATCATAATTTACCTCAATTTGTCTCATAACTCTAGATGTCAATATTAACCAAAAATCTTTTCGCGCCCTTCAAGCACCAATGAAACCCGGGCCTACTTAAAATTCAAGACATTCATCATGCATCCTTCAAACATCTGGAAAAATCATGTTCATCTTTCTTCGATTTCACGGATCAAATGAAATCGAGTTCAGGAACAAATAGCATCGCCACTTCATCAGTCACCATTATAATAGCTACAAAAAGAAGCCTAGATCTTCAAATTGTTCTCCATTCAAACGACCATCCATTAAAAAATCCCCAAATAAAACTCTATAACTAAAAAATCCCCGCAACCCTCCACCTCCCTCTCACCAAAAAAAACCCCACTGAAAAAACCAATCAACATCCCCAACCAAAAAAATCAATGCCTCCTCATCAACACTCCCCCGGTAAAATCTCTCCACTCACAACTCACCTGCCAGCACCCCCAACCAGGTGGCGCGGGGGTTACACTCGTCTCTCTGGCGCGCGCGCAACCCCTAGCACTCGGCGCTTGCGCTGCCCAGTGGCTGCAGACCCGGCGAGGGCGTCTTCGTCGCTCGGGCCTAACGGCAGTCGTCTCCCGTGAGCCCGCGTTCGCGGTCGGCTGGCTCTCCGGACACAGGCCACACACCCCCACACGAAGAAGACTCCCCCCTTTCCCCTCCACACACACACACACTCACTCTCTCACACAAGCACACTGCTCCGCCTCGGAATCGCGCATCAAAAGAAGAGGAAAAAAAGGGGGCTGCTTTCTCCGTCTCGTCAAGGTCGCGGGGGTGTGTGTGTGTGCGCGCTCTCTCGCGTCGTAAGCTCGCGTAGCTCGAGTTTGATATATATATATATATACACCTATATTACGCGGATAGGTGAGTGGTGTGTGCCCGCGGTGGTGGTATAGTAGTATAAGTAGGTGGCCGACAGTTGGTTCAGTGCTCGATATACCAGGGGAAGAGATAGTGAGAGAGGATTCGGCGATGAGAGATGATGGACGTGGAGGAGACGAACACGGCCTCCACGGCGAGCTCCTCGCCAGCACCGTCCAGCCCAGCCGCCGACTCGACCTTCATCAGGTGCGGTATACACTTTTTGGAGAGTCTGCATATCGTTATACTGTTTTAACGAGAAGAGCGGGGGAGAGAGAGCTTTTTGGGTTTGCGAATCGGGTGGTTATCTTAATTGTAGGTGTATTTTGGGGTTGATGAGAGTGAGGGGTGAGTGAGGGTAGAATTTGGGGATCGCGTGTATGAATTGCGTTAGTTAGACTCCTTTTTAACCTGTGCCTACCGGTATGAAGTATAGGTTAATAAATAGTTTTCTGAATTTTTACCTGCCTTTTCTGTCTATTTATAAAAACACGAGTCGTTTGCGTGTATATAAAAAAGCTCGGAAGCGCTATTAATTGCCCATAAAAATGCATAAAGCTAATGGAATTTGAAAAATCAATAAGTTCCATTAAAACGAAAAAAGCCGTTGATGCGCTTCCTTTTAATATTTAAATTTAGCTAGCTAACGCGTTGCCGGTATAAATCAAATTTTCGCTCTATTAATACACATTATAAAGCTCTAAAACTGCATCGGCGACAATTTTCACAATCATATTACTCCAACCGACGCTCATTAGAACATCCGCATTTTTAAAAACAGCGCAAGAACCTTTGCCTATTAATCAGCTTATCCACGCTACAGTTGCAACATTGAGGCGCCGATAATGTTTGATTAGCTTGTAGATACTTTGCTTAAAAACGCACCGAAGCAAGGAACTGGGTCAGTATATCGCGCCTCTGATGTATACCGCTTCTTTACTATTACTAGCGTCCCGTGGTACGTGCAGTTAAAGCGAAGCCAAAAAAGGGCACTTTTAGCTCGAATCTTTGATGAGACGAGCGATGGGTATTACAGTGGAAACGATAATTGTTTGATCTATTATTAAAGCCGCGATTTAGCCTTAGGTTGTGGCGCTGTAAAATTTTCTTGGGACGTGTAGTTGTGGATGAGGCTAAATATAGTTGGTGTTTCGTGTTTACATTAAAATCTATTGATTTTTTACGTTTTGGATGAAAGTGCTGGGCTTTGAAGGCTTTATCGGTGGTAATTAAACTTTAATGCCTAATGTACGCTTTTCTGTGTTGGATTTAACAATTTTAAAAATAAAAATTATTAATGTTTTAGAAGAATTTTTTTACAGAGTAAAACTTTGTGATAATTACTTTATTTTTATAAATATATAAATATGAATTAAAATTTTTTATCGTGTCATTCCTCCTACGAAAATCTTTTCCGAGAGTTAAAAACAATTTGTAACATATAAACTCCATCTTTCTTTCTTAAACGAGTTAATAGTAAAATAAACTTAATACGATTCCGACGACATAAAAATATGGTGCTGGGCAAATTACATTTCACGCGGCAGTCGCGTACCTGCACCTGGCTCCGGTCCAATTCAATCACCTTGGCATAACTATCATCCATTTCCCCGAAAATAAATCCCCCCAAACTCCTACATACCAAATTCCCGAATCTCCAAAACTCATCCCTAAACCACCCAAAAACAAAAATCTAAAAAAAAAGCGTCAATCTCCATACTTGCGCGAAAAAAAAGAGACTATACGCTGCGAAAAAGCTGAGGAAGACGGACACGCGGGCGCTGAGAGGATAAAAGAAAGGCCTTCACTGGCGGTTCTGCTTTAAATAATTCAAATTTTAAGTGCGCACCGCGCGAGGCAGCCTTGTTTTCCATTCCGTCGATTAAAAATGTAAAACCGCGCGCGCAGACGACGAGCAGAGCTGCAGCAGCTGTACGGCGCGGCCGGCGAGATCGCGCAGAGCGGCGCGCTCGCGCGGGGACGTTTGATTTCTCTGGAGGCGCAAGCGCGCAGGACAAGAGCGATATGCGCGTATACGCTGAGAGCCGAGCTTTGTTCGTACGTAGTACGTCCTGGGGCTGTCGACGGTTTTTTTGGTGAGAATTTTTTTTTTATGGGGAGGAGCGCTTGGAGAGTCGTAAAAGTTGATTTGGAGAAGGATTTGAATTTTTATTTTAGGGGAGGGTGGAAGGAAATTTTGTTGGAGGTGGGTGGACGGATGTTAGTTGATAGTAGAGTGCATGGTATAATTGATAATATTAGATATTGGGATAAGGTGATTGGTCACTTGAAAAAAAGAAAATAAAAATTATTGTCCCTTATAGATTTAATCCTCGATATAATAAATTTAAGTTTGCAGAAATGTAAGTTAAAAAATATACTTGTAATGATAATGTTAATTGAGAAAAAGCTTTTATGATCAATGATAAAAGGTAAAGACGAAAATTTTACTGTGATTAAACATTCATCAGATAGAAATATGTTATTCTGAATTATTTCTACAAGTTTATAAGAAATCTTTGATCACAGTAGCTGAAATATCCAGTTCAATAAAGAAAAAGTCGGAGTCCATAAAAAGATAAAATTATATTTCATTTGTTTCATACTAAACATTTTTTGCTGTTTCGAAATTCCTTATACTTGAGCGCGCTTTCGATGTAAATATTCAAACATTTCTTATATTTATAGTAAATCATTTAAAGTAAATTGACTAACTTTTTTAAGAGAAAAATTTGAGAAAGTTAAATTAGGGAAGGACAGATGGTACGGATTATTTACTATAAACAAAATTTCTTCGGTATTTGAAAATTTCAAAACCTAAGTGCGCTTTCTACACGACAATAAAGATAATTACCAAAATTTGGGATAAATTAATCGAATTGTTTAGAAGAATAGTTTGAAAAACTAATAATAAACAAAAACGGTGAATACACTGTCTTCAACTACCTTAAATAAATGTTTCTAGACTGAACGATCTTTAATTCAACTACTATACTCAACGCATTGATAAAGTTAAAAGATATATGTTAGTCTTATCTTTTTTTTTGCCTATAGAGATAAGAGTATTCAGTACATTTTCATTTCTCGGACAAAAACAAAATATAATAACGGATAAACTAAACAATTAATAATTATAAATATAAAACTTGCTATCGGGCGCGCAGTCGCGCCGTGATTTTATATAAAAAAATTTATTTTATTTATGCGTTAAAACTAAAATCTACTTTACTCCAAAAATTCACTACACAGTGCAAAAAAGAAAACAATCTAAAACACGTACGACCTACCTCCCAACGCCAAAAAAAAATAAAAACACCCACCTAAAAATCCAACGCCTAAATCTATAAATCCCGTCAACTCTTCCATTACCAGCGCCGTCCACAGAAATATAACGAGTATCGTTCTCCCTCGAAGTAACACACATAAAACTCGATAACGCGCGAGAAAGCGGCAGGGATACTCGATAAGACGCCCTTGGGCTTGCTCTGAAAATCCGAAAGTTGTCCTTCACTGAGTATAAGGCGCGGAGTCGATTTTGTTATCGGACGTCTAGCTCGAGCAGCGGAGATCCGATCGATATAAATACATATATATAGAGACGCTGAGCTGACTTTCCGTCGCGTAGAAGGAAATTTTTCAATAAGATAGGGGTTGACGCGTAAGCGTCCAACTTCTCCCGTTACTTAAGGCGGCTATATCGCTGGAACTTTTTTTTAGTTTTGTCGCGCAGGGCTTGAGCTCTTCTAATCTTCTCAGCTTTGGAAAGGGATTTTTTTTAGGGAAAGTATACTCTGCTGAAGAGTTTAGTTTGAATTTTAAGAAAAAGAAATTTTTTTAATATGTAGAAAAGAATTTAGACTAGAATTGTTATTAATTAACTGTGTATAATGCAGTTCTTTTATTTTAACTTGTACTATTATTAGAATTGAATTTAAATTTGTCCTATTATACATAAATTTCATTTTCATAATCAATATTCAATTTCTAGTTGCCATTATAGACACTAAAATGCGATATATTGATTAAAAAAAAAAAAATATATATTTCAACCGAGTAGAGTGTTCTAAAATTAATATTTCAATTCGGACAGTATTGATTTCCAGCGAAAACAATGTTTTAGCGAGTCACCTCTCGCTCGAGCGCACAAATATAGCCGTGCAGTTTTTCGATATTAAACGGTTGGGTCGTTGCACCGAAAATTCGAATATGCAACGTATTGATCCAGCCGCTTTTCTCTCGCGTTTAATACAAATGAACGAAAAGAGAGAGTCACACACATGCACATATTTTCCTGCCTCTTTCCGCATATTGCACTCCAATAATTACTCGTTAGCAAAACGGACGTCGAATTAATGTTGAACTTTTATTTCGTCGTTATCTCTCGCGTTTTGCCGAATAAAATAACAAACGAGCTCTCGCGGCGTGCAAACATACGCGTACACATGCGCATACATACGCGCTTTAATTAACATTCCATTAGCGTGGAGCCCAGTGCGTTCGGATGAGTGCCGATTGTAATGATGTTTTTCGAATCGGTCTTAAAAACAAAACATCCCGGGCTCGGCCCGAAAACTTCATCATGCTAATGACAGGGTTCGATTGCGCACGTTTAATGCTTCGTATATCTCCAATTATTTTGCGCTCATGTGAATTTTATCATTTTGCCAGATGGACGTGGCTGGGTTTGCCGGTATCGAGTAACGTGATTTTCAATGATGAATTACATGAAGCCAGGTTAAGCATTAATTATATATGAATTTGTATTCGCACGGTACGGTGCATTGTAAATGCGCGTGTAATATTACAGAACCAATTATTGGAACATTTTTAATTTAGAAGTTATACTGGTGGATTGTTTATTGAGATAGTGAATTGAAATTTATTAATTAATGCGTAATGAGTATTGGTTATTAGCATATAATAAAAATTTATGAATTTACAAGGAGCATTAATATTAGTTAATTAAACATAAATATTCAATAAGAATCTACAAACACAATTCTTTAGAAATAATTAAAATCCAACTATAATGGTATGACGGATCGTGTGTCTATAAATGATTTGGCGAATACGTACTTACAATAGTTTTTTTTCGTTTATAAATGACAATTTTTTGGCAGAAGTAGCAAAGTATTGTTTGTTTTATGAACTTACTTATTTATATAATAATATTCAAAAAGGTAACAATATTTATAATAAATACACCTATAAAGCACTAATTTTTAGATTTTTAGATCATTATACTTTCATTTAGTATTTTTATGAAGAAGTTGTACATTTTTTAAATGGCGGATAATAATCCAATTTTCTCCATAAGTTTTTAGAACCTTGAACGGAAAATTACCTACGCTAATTTGGATCTAACTGGATTATCGTATTACTGCCGAAATAACCATGGCAGTTTTAGTTAGGACCTAGTTAAAACTCAATGAAATTACAATAATTAGCTCTTTTGATTAAGTTTCTACTCTGCAGGTATTTCATTGGTTCTTATCTCACAAACTTTCTTATCTTAAAAACCAGCCAAGTCACCAAAATAAAAAGAACCTCGACAAATACTTAATTACATAAAAAAAACACAAATCTCGAAAACAAGAAGAACGGTTTAATTAACAAATTCTTGAAAGCTCACCGGCGCCCAAGGCGGCCGCAATACGACCGCGCTAAAATATCAGGGACACGCTTCCACCGCTGCTTGAGGGACTCGCAGCTTGCTTTTTGTCTCGATTGACCTTCGCGCTCGACGTCTCTCTCTTGCTCTCAGCTCGAGAGACGGAGTTAAAACTGGGTCAACCCTCTGCACCCCGCGACGTTATTGCCTCTCGGCAGCTGAGCGCCAAGCTCCCGCGGTTCAAAAATGATAAAAAGCTCGGGAGACAAACAATCGCGCCCCTCTTACTCGGCTTTTTAATTAAAGGAATAGGACTAATCGCAAAAGTTTCGCCGGCTGCCTTTAAGAGTGTGCATATAGCGCTGGTCGCGCGTCTTTGTGCGGGCGCGGCTTTCTTGCTCGGATTTTGTTGAATTGCGCTGGTTAGGTGGAGTAGCTTTTTTTGTTGATGGAAAATGTTGGGGGTGGGAGCTTTTGAGAGGTAGAGGGGATTATGTTTGGAATGTATTGTCTTGGTTTGAAAGTGAGTTTACGGTTTTGTGAAATTAAAGGGTTGGAATTTTTTTGTTTAAAATTTAGAGGGGAAGTTTTTTGATATACTGGGAGCAGAGTAAATAGAGGGAGTTTTTCGTATATTAGAGTGTTCTGACTTCAGGAACGGCTCTAAAGTAGACTTTTTTGAATTTCAAAAGTTTAAGTGGGTTGGGGAATTCTAGATTCACGCTCCCCCTAGATTTTATCACAACCACGTTTACGTATATTAAATTTACTACGACTCTAACTTACTTTAATCCTGATAATATCCGTTTAATATTCCCTTTGTTCAACTTGTTGAATTTAGTATAATAACACTCACAAGAATTCCCGAGTCTTAATATACCAACCACTAAACCCAAACGTAACTCCACAACCTCCACCTGACCCATATATCCCCAAAACCAAATCAAGCGCAAAACAGCAAGCCTCCTCACTGCAAACCTCCAAGATTTACAAGAGCCAAATAAAAATCCTCCAGCGCTCCGACGACCGCACCATAACGATAAATCGCGGAACCGGCGCGTACCAAATGAAATTAACTCGAAGCCCCCGGCTCTTACCCTCCGCGTATACATCTCCGCAAGCTCTCTCACCCCTTTACATTACCATACACAGCCTCTCTCTCTCTCTCCCTCGGTAAGGTAAAGACTCGAACGGCGCTCGGAGGGCGGCGAATGTATAATGAATTTTTCGATTTTACAGCGTGAAGCGGGAGCCGAGCAGCGAGGAGCCGAGCAGCCCCCTCGAGGCCGCCAGCCCCGGTTCCATCCTGCGCAACAACGGTAAGATATACATGTACTTCGCCTTACGCTCTCTCTCTTCGCCCGTGGAAATGGCTTCAGTTATTTAAGGCCCAGAGGTTGCCTGAGCGCGGGGAAAATTCGTTTAGGAAAGCGGGAATCTTTGCTGAGTTTTGGCTTGTGGGGGGAGTTTTGAGATTGGGCGGATGGTTGTGGAGGATGTGTGGAGAGAGTGAAATTTTTTCGATGGCGTCTGTGAGGTTTGGCGGATGATTCTGTGGTGTGAATTTTGTGTAGAGATTTTTTATTCTGCTTTTGGTTTTGCTGTGTGAATATAGAGATGTTAAAGTTGTATTTTATGAATTTTTATTGTCTTGTACTCACTGAAGTGTATTAATATGTGCATTTTAAATAATCATTTGATATAGCGAACGATTTGGGATTGAATATAAGCCGTTATTAATATTTCAAAACAATAATTCCTAAATTAAATGACTTACTCAAATGAAATGTAATTCCATAACTTTCTATTTTAGTACCGAATCTGATAAATAATTAAAGAGTTATCCCTCATTGAAATTCTATTGTTAAACCTAAAGCTTACTCTACATATACAATAGCTGTATGTTCAAGGTATATTAAGTACCTGAATAAATAATTGCCCTTCATAAATCATATATGATAAAGTGCTTCTAAACCCTCTCGTCACAGCATATATAATCTTTTACTTTGTTCAGCAATTATATTGTTAATTAGTTCAAAATGTTCAAAACTATAATTAATCCTAGATCTAAACAATTAACACCTACACTCCACAACTTGTCTCAATTGTCATACTATAATTTACCTACGCACAATCTCCAATAAAGTAACCATCGCCTCATACAATAACTCAAAGCAACCCATCCAAAATACGACCTCAATATCCCAGTCCCAGCAATAACAAACAAACTCCCTCGCAGACAGCGCGCTAGCCAAACAAAAAACTATAATCCGCCCCCCTCGTAACAAAACATCTCCGCTGCTCGCGGAAACTTCGCTCCTTCCTGCAATAACCGTCCAAGAAAAACAGAGAGAATCTCGTCGTCTTCTTCACCCCCGGAGCGAGCTCACGTATATACCAAAAAAAAAAAGGAATCCGCAGCTTCTCCTAGCGTAACGAGTTCCAACGGGGTGGGAGGAGGCGCGCGGCTATGAGAACCTCTGGAGCCGCCCGGATCGATTCAAAAGCACGGCCCGCCCCCGTTATACGGGTTTTCTCTCTCTTTCCGTCATCCGCGCTCGGAGCTTTAACGTTCCGCGAGGACCGAAAGTCGCGCGCTCCGCGCCGTAATTGAATCCCGTGCTATTTTTCCAGCGCTGGGAGAGGAAAAGTACGCTTTTCGATTCCGAGAGAGAGTTTTTATCTCGCTCCTGCTGGCGTCTTGGAAAGTTTTTCTTTTTTTTTTGGAGGAGGACGAGAGAGAGTCGAGTGCTGCGCGGGATTTCGGATGGAGAAGGATTTGAGGAGTTGAGGGAGAGCGAGTTGGAAATCTTTTGGAGGGACTTGGGAAAGGTTTCTTTTGAGGGAGTTTTGGAGCTGGGTTGAGCTAATTTTGAGAGGAGCTGGATTAGTTTTGGGTAGTTTTCTGCGAGTGAATCGTAATAGGTACTGAGGTTTTGAGATTTAATTTTTGGGTATATTGTATGGAATATGGTTTTATTAAAGAAACGAGAATTAATGGTGCTATCGAAAATTTATTTAAGTTTATTGCGCGAATTTATAAGCGGTCGAGTAAAGTTTTCTTTTTTTTTCAGACAAAGAAGCTAAATATAAAAATAAATACTTAAAAATATGGATCCTGTGGTAATGTCAAAAATAACGTTTCATTTAGCCAGTAAAACTGCATTCAAAATATCACAAATCGATAACGTTTATTTTTGTTGCAATACCTCGTATATATTGATTTTCTTTTATTTTTAAGCCAAGAACATTTTACTGTTTTGATGAAGTATAACTTCATTTATTTTTTAAACCGCACTCTTCTTTAAATCAATTATTCATCGTTAATAACACTCAGTTAATTAAATCAAATCCTTTACCTTTATTAAAATTCTACTTTATTCCACAATTTCCAATATAAGGAATATAGCTTCGTTTCGCTTCTACTTTTATCATCAGCATTGAAGCAGCACACGCATTTCCACTCGCAAAGCAGCCTCATAGTAACCCGACCTTCTTCAATGCTCGATCTACATAAAAGTTCCAAACATATATATTTACTTTCTATTCGAGCGCTCGGAATCTCCTCTAAACATCGAGTACGCACTCTCCAAAGATATAAAAAAAGTCGCTTAATATATATCGTGATGCGATCGTTTCCCTCTCGTTTTCGTCCCGATCGAATTCACGATTTCGATAAAAGCTCGAGGAAAAGCTATGAATATAGAAATAGAAGCTATTTACGAATTCACGTAAGTATAGAAATGAAATGGACGATGAGCCAGCTCTTATGCGCTTTTGAAAACTGGCTATTATTTGGTCATTAAAAAGATAAGGAATAGGTAGCTCGAATGTGTTAACTTCTTAAAGATATTCACATTGAAGTTTTCTGAAATAAAATAGAGGAATAATTAACTGGATACAGAGACACAAAAGAGTCCAGACGATTATCTTTAAGTTGGATTATTATGTCAAGATTATAGACCATAATAATAGACTCGAATAAATTTTTAAATCTTTGAATTTGAAAGGTACAAAAATTTTGAGAAATTTTAATATAAATATATAATATATTTAAATGTAAATATTGATATATTACTAAGCATAAAATTTTATTCGAAATTTAGTTAATTATTTAACAACTAGTTAAACAAAAAGTATATACCTAACCGAAACTTCGAAAGTTACCAATCGGCACCCTGAAACACGCGAATCATCACTTCTAAATCTCAGCACCAGCTCGGCTCTAAACGGCGCTTATAATGCAACGAATGTCTCAAGCCGAGCCACACACGCGCACACCCACACGTATACAGATCCACTTGAAATCTCTCTCGTCGATCCCGTGCGCACAGCCATTACTCGACTCTCCCCGGGGTATTTAAAAGTCCTAATATAAGGAGAGAATCGTGAGAGATCGATATCTCGGCGTTGCGCCGCCGCCGCCGTTATATTAGGGCCGCTCGCTCTCGGCGCGCTTTCTATATATATACGCGCATCTATGTATAAACCACGAGAGCGCGCGTGTCGCGAAATTCTATATACGTGCAGCGCGAGAGGAGTAGGCCTTAATGAGATGGAAACGCTCGTGAACGAGTGGAGAGTTGGATTTTGTGGGTGTGTACGTGTGTGTGTGTGTGTGCTTGAGTGTCTATAGCCAAATGCTAGGAGTTAACGAGGGGAGAAAGTTACGTTTTGTGTCCTGTATATACGTTATGCGCCGGGCGGCTGCACTCGCGGTTTCGCGTGAAGAGAGCTGATGCTGGATTTGCTGAGGGATCGGCTGGAGTTTCGTTCGCGCTGGTTCTTGTATGGGATATATGTGTTTTGTTCGTTTTTGAGATATGATGAGGGGTGAGGGGTGGATTTTAAAAGGATGGATGTTGTTAACTTTTTACTGGAGGATTGTATTAATAAATGCTTTTTCTTGTTGTGAAAAACCAAAACATAAATGTTTTTCTTGTTCTACAAATAAGAATTATATAAATTAGAATATTAGAATTATCAATTTTTTGTAAGTATTACCGTGATTGCATTTGTGCGGTTCAAAGGACAAAGAGACCTCATCCATTTTTCATAATTACGTGAAAATGGACGTAGACTAGTGCTTTTGCACTGAGTGACAATGACTATATTATATTCAGTAATTTAGTTTTTTTCAGTAGAATCATATTTTATTTTTTATTCTAATTATTAAGTAAGCTTTCTTTCATTAAAAATGAGCGTTTATTACACACTAGATTGAACATATTGTAATTATTATTTATGTAAAATCTATATACACATTTATAATAAAGGACACTTAAGCATGAACATTTTTTTGTGATAAAATGTCTTAAAGCACTATTATTTTAAACTTAGACTGTGACCGTTTCACAACGAGCTCTCCTATTACAGACATCCATTTGCATTAACAACCACATACTTTACATGTCATTACTAGGTTTACTCAAATAGAAAAATAAGTAGATTATATTCAGTTCTTAACTAAGTTCTTACTTAATTATTAATGTATTGTTGGCTGTTACTTAGTCTCTAATTACGTCCTAGTTAGACTTACCGAAATTCGAATGATTGGACTTAACTAAAATAAATATGCTAGCGCATAAAAAGAACATCGGGAAAATTCACACAATAGAATAAAGCTGCGTACCGTCTGAATGCTTCCAAGAGAAGACATAGTTTCCCCATGAGTTTCTATTCTGAAAAGCGTATAGATATACCAATTTACTCATGCTTATAAGAAATTCATTGCCCTCTTTTGAGGATTATAAACCCCAGTTTTTGTCGCTAATTGCGTCGCCTTTCAGTAGCGTCAATTGCTCGCGCTTAAAACTGAACTTGACTTTACACGATGGGTCTACCTCATCCTCCTCGCTAATTAGAAGATTAATACCATAGAAATACGACGCACACTGACTAAATGAAAATCGCAATAACCGTCTCCCTCCAGCTTTCTACCTTCCCGAAAAATTACCCGCAAACCAGGCGAACTTTCATTTCACGTACAAACGCTCGCAGAGTGCATCAACATAGCTGCGCTCCGCGCACCACCCCGCGAAAAAGAACCTCTTTAAAATCGATGCACCGCGTGCAAAAAAAATCGCGCACTTCGCCGAAATCACCGCACGCTCGCATGTACGAATGCGAGAAAAAAAACCCCATACCCCCACCTTGCAATGACTTGTTTCGTGTTTCCTGCCTTGGGCGAGTTTCGGCGGCGGCAAGAAGCGTAAGAGCGCAACGAGAGGAGAGAGAAAGCAGGTATGCTTCTTCTCTCTCCCTGCAGCGCGCGGAAGAGTAGGAAGCAGGAGGAGCAGGAGGAGGAGCGAATAGTGTGCGTATGTGTGTATATATACGTTTAAAGAGGGAGAGAGAAATCACGGAGGGCCACACGCGTAGTCTTCCGCTCGGTGGTTTTTCACGCTGCGAGTGCGTTATATATGTGCATGTGCGTGTGTGAATGCAAGCACGTGTGTGAGGCTTTAGGAGAGGTAAGGAGGGAGTTGTTGGGGAGTGAAGATGCTTTTGGGTGATGTAGGTGTGAGTATGGCTTTTTGAAGTTGCCGTGTGAACGTTTTGAAAGATTGTAATTTTTTTCCAGTTTTGTGTGGATTAAGCAGTTTTTAAGATTTGTGATTGAAAAGAGGCTGACTATGCGGTCCACAAAATATCTAATCGTGTAGTATATTGAAGAGTTGCGTGATGCATTTAAGGTGTCTAGAAAGTAATATCAGATTGGATAGAAGAGATAATCTTGTTTTGGTGACAGAGTTAACATGAAGTTTGAAATAAAGCAGCGTCAATCTGAGAGATATCCTATTGCACAATTCTGTTTATTTGACTGAAGTTTTTTCAAATATTTTAAATGAAATTTAACAATTTTATGTAATAGTTGACGATAAGGTTGTGTATATAATATGAAGATAAGTAACCATATCTTTATATGTTTTCTTATTATTCATAAGGAGAAATAAAAATACAATGTAAAGGCGGTAAATAAATAAAAAACCCCTTCAAAGAATAATCACTTAAACCGTCCCTCGGCTACTATACACTCCACCAAGTAAAACCACTCTCTCAAAACTTACCTCCTCAACACCGCCCGCCAAAAATTCAAAAAACAAAAAACCCACCCGCTCACCCAAACCAGCAAACCGGCACTCTCAAAAAAACCTCCCACCCCTCCCCCCAACCCAACCATCAAAAAATCTCCCCCTCCATATCCCCGACGACATATCTCTCCTTTCGCGCTCCTCTTATTCAGCCCTTATTTCGCGAATGACGCGCGTTCCTTCGCGCTTGTATATACTTACACACATATGCGAGAGCAGCGCGCGCCGCACGCAGGAGAGCTCGGCAAGTCCGAGAAGATCGCGCATGCAACCGGTTTCCCGTAGGTTCATTACACCGCGCGGCTGCTGCAGCCGCCGCCGCCGCCGCAGCGCGCTTGCCTTTCTCGACAAGTGGCCCCGTGCAGCTTCTTCATCCCTTTCTCGCCGAGCGCGAAACGCCGCCGCTCGCTGGGATGCCGGTTTCCTGCGCATCTTGGCTTTTCCGCGCTAATCCTGAGTATATAGGAGAGAAACGCACTGAGAGTGGAAAGGTAATGAGTGTGGATGTATATCTCAGGTTTGTGTGTTGGGATTTTTTTTTAGGTTTCTATATGCGGTTGGAGTGGTGGGGTTATTAAGGGGGTTTGATTGGAGGTGGTGTAATGGAAGGTTGGCGAAGTTTCGGGTGAGTCGAGAGGCTGTCTGGCGCGACTTTGTCGCGGGGCTGTTAAAGTGTAAGGTAAAAAGGTTTTATGCGCCGGGTTTCGTTTCACGCTGTGCGTGTTTAACAAATGAGAATCGTTCGGGCTTTCGGTGTCGTGCTGAAGTTAGCCGTGATAGCACAGCGTGATACCAGATAAATATCTATTTCTTTTTTCATCCTTTTACTTTGTGGTATGAATGTTAACGATTAGTACGGAATGAAGGTATATCTGCAAAAAAAGTAAGCATTAAATATGACTTTGTTCTTACAGCCACTTTCAGTCCCCCTTAAACGTTAATTTCAGCCACGAAAATTCCACTATGCTCTTAAAAAGGCAACGACATTATTCAATTAACGAATACGCGCGTGCGATCAATCGCCGTATCATTAGCCGAAGAAAGCATATTTCACGGGCAGGAGCTTAAAGTCCGACGGCTGTCGAGACAAGTGAAAAAGAGCCATATACAGCCTATACTATACAGTAACCGGGCGTTTTGCGGTCTGCAGAGCTTGGGCAGGCTCGTAAAAATTCGACGCAGTCACGCGCGAATTTAGCCGTCTGCCTCTGGAAATACACACGTATGTATATATACAGGTTACACAGAATTCAATGTCAAGCTCACGAGGCGGCAGGTTTGACCTTGCGCAAAAAAAAAAATACGAGTGCCGCATATGGGCGCTGTAATTAGCGGCATTAGGATATTTTGACGGCCTTCACGACGCATCGTTCAGATCTGCGCTTGAGATATGTATGTAGATGGAAAAATGAGGAAATAAGGGACGGTCTTTTATCAGATGCTTGTGTACTTATATATGAGTTAAGGTAGAACATCGGTCGTTATTGACGTTATTTAGAGTTAAATATACAGATACCTTGAAGATAGTTATTATATCGTTAACGAGTGAAAATAGTGGTTATAGGTTTAGAGGAAAATGTTTAGAAAGGGGAGTAAATAGGATGATATAGAGTGTCGATTCTTCGAGACCTAATTAACAGAGGCGCGGAGGGAGCGTCTGGAAGACGGATCGTCCTTCATTATCGCTTTATTATACCGGCAATCTATCATCGAGTTTCGGCAGATTCCGATTTCATCGGGACAGCCGAGCAGTCAGAGCGGGATTATGTTTTCATTGCGAGGGAAGATACGAAGCGTTTTATATATATACAAAGTTCGATTAATTTTTATTCAATGTGAAAATGTAACGAAGATTAGATGAAGCTTTTAGTATCCTTTTTATGCGAATCGCTACTGTTATATCATAAGAATTGCAAGGCGCTTATGAATGGCAAAGTTATAAGCTTGAAAATTCCTCTAGCCATTAGTAAGCAACGAATTATGATAATGCTTCTATTGTACATCTGATGAAAACGATTACTATTCGAAACTACAATGTAACTACACGAAGTATCATCGCATAAAACATTGCTGTAAGAAGATAATGTAACGGTGTATTACATTAGTGTTTAACGGATAATCTCGCGCTAATCGAACGATCAATTTCTGCAAAGGGTTGGAAAGTATTCGAAGTATATGCGATAAGTCTTGTAATTGAATCTTAATCGAGTGCTTTAACTCTCTCAAGCGTAAACGATTCGCGATTCGAATTTGAAAAATGTGGATATGTTGGAAAGCGTATAATTAAAATGCTCACGATTCCAGACGACGGCTTTTTAAAACATCTATAGCTAACTATTAATTAGAGTATCTAAAGCATGATCTGATCCCTTTCTTATGTAAGTAATTCAATTACCGTAATCATTTTACCTTCGTGCGAGCTGCATTGGCGCTGAGAGAGAGGATTATTAATAGTCAACGAGGAGATGTATTAACTATTAACGAACTACGTGCTTTCCAGCTCGGTAAACAGTTATTTCGTGTGATGTCGGCTCCGAGAGTTAAATTTTTATTTTGGTAAATACGATAAAACGGTCACTTGAATTATAGAAAAGTTTTGGCGTCTTGGCTGCGGATTACAGAATGTTGAAAAAGTTTATAATGTAGCGTGTAGCCGTTGTAATATTTATAATGTAATTGGATATACTTTCCGAGTTTGATAAGGCTCAAAGTTATACTGGTACTGTAATTTAGACTCACAGATACATTTTCATTTATGCATATCTGAGATCAACTGTTTTTACAATTTTCGCATCGATTATTGGAAAATTTATTTTTCAAAATTAAACATCTCCTTTTAATATGAAAAAACTACGTGACGTTTGCATGACGACGCATTTCGATGTTCAAAAGAGTCAAGGTTTTTATCAAAATAATTCCGGATTCGTAAAAAACAATAATTAAAATGCATAGGCAGTCACTCATTACATGCCAGATCCATCTTAGCAGTGGTAGGATCCTTTTTAATTACCAAGCCCCGTACCTCATCGATTCCGCGCTACCCTAGAGCGAAAGTGTACAACAACCTTTCTCTGCCCCTCTCCCCTTAAAAGATCTCTCTCAATCCTAAAATAAATCCACCTCGATACGTGTACCCCGGAGCTCGTGAAAAATCCTCGATAATCGCGAAAAGCGCAGCGTACATACACGTATACCTATAGACGACGCACAGCTCGCGCTAAACCCACGGGGAGTACGCACACACACACATATACACACAGACAGAGACAGGAGCGCGCGCGTGCACAGCTCTCTTGCGCTCCTCGCTTTAGCGCAGCGCGCGCGCTTCTCGGTCAATGAACCTATCGTCGCTTGGTGAACCCAGTTGGTCCACTCTTTCCCCTCCACTCGTGCGCTTAGCTCGCTCTCGCTTGGTTCTCCCCTGCCCCCTCCCTTCCTACTCTTTCTCTCTCTCCTCTTGCGGCCTCCCCTCCAGCGCCGTGTGATTCTTCACTCGCGCTCCCGCGACGTAACTTTCTTACGTATGGCTGTATTTGAGAGAGAGAGAGAGAGAGAGAGAGAGAGAGAGAGAGAGAGAGAGAGAGAGAGAGAGAGAGAGAGAGAGAGAGA